>JAOPUL010003389.1:14289540-14301733 GCA_027564515.1 Octopus rubescens | reverse complement strand
ATGTATGTATATATATATATATGTATATATATATATGTATGTATGTATATATATATGTATGTATGTTTGTATGTATGTATGTATGTATATGTTTGTATATATATATATGTATATATGTTTGTATATATATAATATATATATATATAATGTATATATATTTATATATGTATGTATAAAGTTTTTATAAGAATTTGTATGATTAAAACGGTATTATTCTTATTGAAAATAGTGTAAATATATTTTTAAAATAACGTATCAATAGTACTTTACATAATTAGTTTAGACCACACAGACCGGCCTTGGATTGAACTCACTT
This sequence comes from Octopus rubescens, assembly GCA_027564515.1. Taxonomy (NCBI): domain Eukaryota; kingdom Metazoa; phylum Mollusca; class Cephalopoda; order Octopoda; family Octopodidae; genus Octopus; species Octopus rubescens. The sequence goes on along the minus strand of JAOPUL010003389.1, from coordinate 14,301,417 downwards.
ATTATCAAAGACATTCTAACGATGACTGTCCCAATTATTATAAAGGCGGCAAATCGTTAGCACGCCGGACAAAATGCTTAGCGGCATTTCGTCCGTCTCTACGTTCTGAGTTGAAATTCCGCCGAGGTTGACTTAACCTTTCATCCTTTCGGAGTAAATGAAGTACCAGTTGAAAACTGGAGTCTGTGTGTGTGTGTGTGTGTGTGTGTGTGTATATTACCGAAAATTTCAGGCCATGTGTCCATAGTATTATAAGACTAGGTTATGATTTTAGGCCTATGTAACTACTATTTCTAGGAGGTCGAGTAACAACGTAGGAGTCTAGCACCCCCCCTCTACCCGCCAACCTCAGACGTTACAACCATGAACTATCTTCAATTTTACAGTGTGCCCCTTTGCTTTGAATTCAGGGCTTCTATTCTACAAATCGACTCCGTTATGTTTGTTTTGGATGTTACTGCAACACACACCGGATATCTCGGTTCCTACTATTTATTTTTTGGAATTCATCCAAGTTGTAAATTACTTTCACCTTCTGCTGGTTCTGAAGAATTTCAGTTTTCTGCCCAACAATTAGCCAATATCTCTTCATTTGTTTTATATGCTACAAGGTATATTACCCGAATATATAACATTTCTTGTGTGTATAATATAGATATTCATTAGACGTGATTAAGTTAGCTCTGATGAAGCATGTCATTCCAACTGACGCCATCCCGTCAATTTCGTATACCTTAAGTCTATTGACATTTTGTAGTGTTTATTTTGCGTTTTTTTTTTTTTTTTTCCCCTCTTTAAATATTGTAGTTTGTGATTTGGAAACGATTTAGTTGCTGTATCTGGCAGGCGACCGAATAGAGATTTACCTTATTAGTTTGTAAATTGTTTTAATGGATCGATTTTCTCATTTTGGTTTCATTTTTTTTTTTATTCAACTTTCTAATTAAAATAAAATTCCTAAACTCTACAAAAGGATAAATTTATTAAAAAAATTGATAATCTAAGAAAAAATATATATTTAAATTTCTATTTAATTTTGAAGCCATGAGGTTTCACTTTAAGGTTTGTTTGTGGTTTTGAAAATTTTTTTTTTTTTTAAAGTTTAAAGTTATTAATTATAACAAAAGTTCATCGGAAAACGGTCAGTGGTTTCGAATAAACTTCACTATTTTCTAATTTAAAGTAGCATTTGTTTACAAAAACAAAGCCATTCTAATACACAGCAGAGTGTGTATTTTTCGGAATCTTATATTTCCGATGTAGGAGATAACGAATTTGCCAAAAAATAATCACGTTTTTAAAATTTAAATTTTCCTCCAATTTATTTTTAAAATTACTTTCCGAAAAATTTTTTGATACACGTGGAAAAAAAAATACGGTGAATACAAAACTTGAAAAAATTTTTTTTTGTTTTTAGAAAATAACCCCACCACCACCAACAACACAACCCACCCACGTTTTCAAATTGCTAAAACCTCAAATTTCTTTTTTGAGATAAACGACGTAATGTTTGCTTTTTTTTTTTGTCCTGTATCAAATGATACTTTGATCCCTCAAGAACTGTGTATGTGGGCGAGTATGTATAGGGGGTGGCGATGGCCGAATTGAGGACGCAAGAAAACTATTGCCTACAAATTTAAGTAAAAACGTCTTTATACTATTTTGTTATGAAGACGAAATATCATTTACGTATCTTTCAAAATTTATTGTCGGCAAACTTTTTGTTTTAAAAAAACGGTGAAGATTACGTCGTTTATCTTACAAAAAAAAAACCTAAAAATTTTATTTCGCTGTTTGTGGTGGTGGTATGAAATTTTGGAGATTTTTGGAATTTGAAAACGTGGGTAGGTGGGGTGTAATGGGGGGGGGGGGGGGTTAGGATATCTCCTTGCTATATAATAGATTGTCCTTCTCTTTGCAAGTAACAGAAGCAAAAGCTTCTACGCGATCGCTGAGTTGCTAGATATAGTAAACTAATGTAATTCCACATACTACTTCTCCCAAAGACAGAATGGTTACGGTTTAGTGTGTTAATTGAAGGTCTTCACTATCAAGGCCTGATAGACTTAAAAAAATTATTAAAACATTTTTAATAAACAAACTTCTATGATATCTTACTTAAGACATGAATGTTACTATTATTCGGTCTACTGTAAATCTAAAGTTCATGTTTGACATTTTATTTTCCTTCTTTAAATTTGTCCCCCCCCCAAAAAAAAACATAAACAAAGTCGTGTAAACACCAGGTTTTGGAGTCTGTGCCCCAATTTCCATTTCTTTCACGTTTATTTCCTTATGAAAATAAATAAAAAAAAACATGTCACGGTGTTATTTTTTCCTCTTCTCGTGTAAATAGTGAAGACTGTCAGCCACGTTTTATTTTTCTTCCCAATTAATAATTTCTTCATTTAATTTCACTGAGGTTATTTTGAGGGGAAAAAAGCAACAACAACAAAAGAGCAAACTCGAACGTAGCTCGTCACAACACCCCCTCAGCATATCGTATTCTTATTTCTAATAGATTATTGAATATATAGTATAGATGTTGATTAGGCACGACATGGACAGCAGTGAGTTTTCAGTCTGTTCTGAAATCCCGCTACAGGAGAATTTGAAAAATGAAAGACGAAAAGTATTGCTATATTTATCGATCAATAAAATAAGTACTTTTCAAAGTAACAATAATGATCAGTTTTCCCCACCATACTTCACTTTAAACATGCCATTATCGCTATTTGTAAAATGGTTGGTACTCTATACCAAAGCAGTTATTTTTTATATTAAAAAACAAACAAACTATTTTCTAAAATCTTTAGCTTATGTTTATTTTAACCGCTGGAATGGAAAAATAAACCCAACGCGCACTGAAGCCTTAAACTTTTTAAAATGTTTTAATGTAATTTAATAAAGTAATAAGGTTACTTGCCCCAAGGTATGTATTGAGTGTGTTTGTAAGATAGCTATTAAATTTACACTCACTTGATAAGTGTACGTAAATGACCCGGAAGTGAATATATTGAGTGAAACTCGATCTATTTGGAAGTCAATGAAAAATAGACGACATGTTAGATTTCTTTTTAGTTTCATCATTAAAAACTAGTTTCTTGTTCTTAATTAAATGTTTTCATATTAATAATTTAATTCATAATTTTACATCCATTTATTTTTTATTCCTCGCGTCGTTCGAGATGCTATGCTAGAGAGAAAGAAGTATATTTATTAAAAATACATTGATTTGCTGCTGCTGCCAGCAGTTGTTATACTTTCCTATGTAACACCACTCGAGTGTGTTTTTCCTTTCTGCTTCGTATCTAAAACGATGTCAATATGTGTACTGTAAGTATTTGAACAATTCTCCATATCCTATCTAACCGAACATTCCTTAAATAGCCTTTATGTATATTTACACAATATATTCATGTTCTTATATTTAAAAAAATTAAATTAAGCTGGTAGTTAAGGATTCTCTTTGCGCAACATAACATACACACGAACGATGGAATGAACCTTTTTGAATTTTATCCATCTTCATTTTCGGTTATCTTTTATATTTATAATAAAAGGCGTTCTCCTCTCCTCCATAATATGCAATTTTATCTATCAGAAACATTTGCATTTTGCTCTTTTTCTTTTTTCACCATTCCGAAATGTAGAATGAATTCCATAATATGTCGACGAATGAGTTTGCTTTTCATTTGGGTTTAATGTCCTATATGTTATGGATATTACATATTTACACATCGTGTACATGTGTATCTAGAATATAGTCTTTGATTAAGGATAGATCTTAATTTGAACAAATCGCTTCACATCTAAAAGGGAGAAATTTTTTTACTTAGATGACTCGTCTTTTGTGTAATTTCAGAGAGCGAAAGAGAGAAAACATTATACAGACGAAGACATCGATGATGACGAAATTGAAGGGAAAAGAAATTACATTCTGGAGGAGAAGCTGCACAGCACGCAGTTTCAGGGAAATTTTGTGATGCTTATGAAAGGGGATGGTAAATAATTTTTCTCTTCTCTAACAATACACACACTTTTTTTTATTTTTGTTTTAAGATTTATTTCATTGAAACAGGAACGAAATTTTTCTTTTCGAATTTGACTTAAAATTCCAGCATCAATAGAAAATTGAGTTTTTGATAACTGAGACAGCTTTGAGATTGGAGTGTGTGTGTGTATATATATATGTATGTGTATATATAGTGTGTATGTGTATATGTATGTATGTGTATATATGTGTGTATGTGTATATATGTGTATGTATGTGTATGTATGTGTATATGTGTGTATGTATGTATATATGTGTGTGTGTATATATGTGTGTATATATATATGTGTGTGTATATATATATGTGTGTGTATATATATGTGTGTGTGTATATATACATACACGTTTATGTATATATATATGTGTATATATATATATGTGTATATGTATGTATATATATGTATGAATATATGTATGTGTATATATGTATGTATATATATATGTGTGTATATGTGTGTGTGTGTGTGTATATATGTATGTATGTGTGTGTATATGTATGTATGTGTGTATATATGTATGTGTATGTATGTGAATATGTATGTATGTATATGTGTACGTATACATGTATGTATGTATGTATCTTCTTGGAACACTCTAGCCAGTATCCCAAAGAACTGTCTTCTCGTCAGGTGTAATGACTTGGGCTCTGGTGTTGGTGTAGAGCAGTGATATCATTTGCACTATCTTCTTGGGGGATTCTATAAGCCTGTAAGATCTTCATCAGGCAGTGACAGTCCACAGAATCAAAGGCATTCCTAAACATATATATATAGATTGATATATATAATGATGGCCTCTCCTTGATGACGACATAGGAGTGTTCAGCTTTTGCCTAACGACCTGCACAAATGATTTGTTTATAGTGATGAAATGTATGTTCTGTACATTATCTCACTTGCTCCCTCAATCAAATTGACGTTGTCTGAATAGGTGCCAGGGTGTACCATGCATCGTGTGTCTGATCAAAGAGCAACGCCAGATGAAGTGTTTTGTTCAAGAACACAACGCACCACCCGATCTAGGAATTGAAACCATGATGTTGTGATTGTGAGTGCAACACCCTAAACACTAGGCCATGCACCTCACACACGCATTTCTTCTTGCTACAAGCTTTCTATTTTGAGTAAATGGTTCCACAGATTTCAAAATAAGTTTTTGATTAAATTAAACTTTTTTTCTGAAAGGTTTTATGAAGCGATAATTTTATTTGTTAAGTCATATTAAACTGTCTGCTTATTGTTTTCTTCAGAATTTAATTTACAGTTTTTCCAAGAACATGGGTTGACCAAGCCAATTGTTTTCTTTGAAAAATCTGGTCTTGGAATGAGGTATGTAACTTATTTATTATTTGTATTTTTTAATGGTTAATTAAGATTTCACCAGGGTAGGGGAGCTGTATTCAATTGAGGGGAAATAACTCGGAGACTGTCAGTTAAAAATAGCTTGAAATTTTTCTTTGACATTACTAGAAACTTTATTTTCCCCCAGAAAAAATTCCTTGTCTGTTTTATTGTATCAGTAGTGGACCACAATTTTTTTAAAAACAGTAATAAAATATTTGTAAACTTTCAGAGTTCCTAGTTCCAATTTCCAAGTTAGTGATGTAAAGCAATGTGTTGGTAAGTATTATCATAAATACTAATTCTTGATTTTAAATTTATCATTTTATTATTATATGTAATTAGGCAGTGAGATGGCAGAATCGTTAGCACACTGGACAAAATGCCTGGAGGCATTTCATCTTGTCTGTGTTCAAATTCCACTGAAGTCGACTTTGCCCTTCATCCTTTCAGAGTTGATAAAATAAGTACCCCCAAAATTTCAGACCTTGAGTTTATAATAGAAGGAATTCTTACTTGTAATTCCCTATCACTATATATTATATTATATTAAAATAAATGTTTTGTTTTAAGATAAATCTTCTTGTAACTGAAGTGTTACTATATATAATACATCTGTAGGAAGTTTGGAAATAGTGGTCTTTAACATAAAATTATAAAACAATTATAGGCTGTTATGAAAAAAAAAAAAAATTAAATATATCTTAAAATGAGTATTTTAAAAAAATGTATTTAGGTAGCAGACGTCCATTAGATGTCATGGATGCTAACACACAACGAGGACTAGAAATGACTATGAAAGATTGGGTAAAATATTATGAAAACACTGACAGAGAAAAACTGCTTAATGTCATCAGTCTTGAATTTAGCCACACCAAACTTGAAAACTATGTTGAATCTCCAACAGTGGTGAGTGAATGTTGTTCCCCCTCTTTTTCTTTTTTATTCTTCTAATTCTGATTAACACAGTAAATAAACTCATGTAATAATATTCCTCATTTCTGGTTAAAAGTAGGTATCACTATAGAGTTCGATAGAAGGGAGACAATCCGTTTGACCATGCAAGAATCCACTTTTGCTTTATCATTTTCATGTCAAAATACATTTTTCCGAGGACAATTATATATCATTTAACATTTCTGGATGTAAACTTTCTTATCTATTTTTGATCAAAATCCGACATTTACATATGCCAGGCTCCACCTATTCACAAAGTTTGTCCTGTTTTTGTTTTTTTTACTGGTGAACACTTGTTCTAGTTCAATGCGTTGGAGCAGTATAACTTGATTTGTGTAGAAAATGATAGTCATGAAGCGGACTGTTTTTGCTTTATTTCGATATAAAAGTCGATGGGGGATAGGTGAGATAATGGTTATGAAATATAAAAGTGAAAATTTATTAATTTTCACTTAGAAAAGAACATTTTCAAGATTTTTATACAATAAGAAATTTCTTGTGAATTCAATACGACCGTTGCTGAATCTGGCTATGAGATGGCGCAAAAGTGCAAAGTCAATAAAAATGGGACTAACACAGATGCTCTTATAGGATTAACGCATACGGATGCTACTTGTCAAACTGACGTATTCTTGCACGGCAAGAACAGTATCAGAAAGGCTTATATCGAGTTTGAAGCAAACATATTTCTGTAAGTTAGATGTTTTTAATGCAAGGAATTAGTTTTTACTTTTTTTTTTTATTTTATGCAATTCTGAGAAAGTTACCAGGTGGCCATGGTAAAATCGTTTGGCAAGGGTGTGAAAAAAGACATTGATTTTCTAAATTTTAGTTAAAAAAAACTTGTCAATTTCAAGGCCATGGTGAAAAATAAATTGGGAAAATCCAACTTATGTGAGCATCCTGATCCAAAAATCTGCTATTTGTAGCCATTAAAGTTTTTATTGAAATGGTATTCTCCCAAAATCTCAGGATTTATTTAGGCCACTTAGGCAAGATTTCAACCAATCTGCTGACCATTCAAATTGTCATATTTCCTAAAATATTCATCCAAATTTCACAAATGAGGTATCAAAATGTTTCGTTTTGGATGCTCTCCAAGAAAAAGGAGAGAAGTTAGATTTCAATATTATCAATAATTGAAAGTGATACCTATTAAAAGAAGTATTCCTTTTCTTTGATTTTTGTATTTGTGTATGAGGTCATCTTTTGCTTTCAGTCATCTTTCCAGAGTTGATAATCTAAAGTGGTGAACTGGTAGAATTGTTAGAACATTAAATATCATCATCATCATTTAACATCCATTTTTCCAAGCTGGCATGGGTAGGATGGCTTGACAGGTGCTGGCAAGGCTAGGGACCACTTCGGCTTGGTTTCTATGGCTGGATGCCCTTCCAAAACATCAACCAGAGTGTACTGGGTGCATTTTATAAATTTGTTCCACTTTGTATTCAGAGTTCAAATCCTATTGTGCTTATACTTAATCAGTCACTCTGTTTACCACCACCTGGTTCATGGTCTAGCGAGGTCTCCAGTTTGATGCCTTCTTCCCTTCCTTCCACTTGAGTTTCTTGTCTTGAAAAAGTCATGGCTACTGCCCGTCGTGCGTGACTGAAATTTTAAAAATATAATAAATAGATGAGCAAATTGACATTGCTAAAATATAGTTACTGTTGCTTTCTGTTTTTATATAATCCTGTAGGTTCGACAGACCGATTGGGTTGACACTGTATGGCCACGCATCTACAAGAAATGCCAAACAGAGGCAACCAATATAATTGAAAAGATGAAATACCCCAAAGTGCAGAAGTATGTGAATGTTTCAACTGATATTTTGTTATATAGTTTTGATATTGTTTGTATTTTTAATATTGTTAATTAGCTTCTATTATATAATTTGCTTCTTTTCTTTATCAGATATTGTTTAATGAGTGTTGCTGGGTGCTATACTGATTTCCATGTTGACTTTGGTGGTACTTCAGTTTGGTATCATATCCTGCATGGCCAAAAGGTAAGCTGAAGTTAGGAATTTTCTGTTAGTCTTTTTAATGTATTGGAAAATATAAAAATGTGATTGATTTTTGTATTTTAAATGCAGGCCACCACAAAGACCCTATCAGAAAATTAATCCCTCTTCATTTACTTGCCTAATATACTTTCGAAATACCTACTAATCAGTAACATGATTTTTGTCCTTGGATAACAACTGTTATTTTCTTATTTGCTTACCCCTAGAAAGTATGAAAAATAGCTAATATTTCCTCCAAATTTTGCTTTTGTTATATTTATTCAAACCCAAAAGAATCCCTCTCAAAACACAGCTATGATGCTCCCCCCACTGCTCATGATCAGAGATGTACTTATTGTTAGCCACTAAGAGACATGCTCAAGTGGTTAAGGTCAAGCAAATCTGTGGTATTGAGCAGAATATTTGCTATAATATTTCTGCTTCAGCAACTCGGTGCTGAATCTGTCTGAAATGTAATGGAAAAGAGGACCGTTTCAAAACCTCGAGGTCCAGGTCACAAAAGCAAAGTTTGAAGGGAATAGTTATTTCCTTTGATTTCTAGATAGAAGCAAATAAGAAATAACACTTAAGGATCAAAGACAAAAATAAATAAAAAAATAAAATTGTTAGTGTAATTGTAAAATTTAAGTAGTTTACTTTAATGAGAAACATTCCCTCAATTAAAATATAAGAACTCTGAAAAATGGTATATTAATACAAGTTAATACAAACCACAAAAATATGTGGCAATCTAAAATATGTTAGTTGAATTTTACTTTCCTTCTTCAGGTCTTCTGGCTAATCCCACCCACTGAGGTTAATATTGAACTTTATGTAAACTGGATACTTTCTGGTAAACAAGGAGACATATTTCTGGGTGATCAAGTTGAAAGCTGTCAAAGAATAGTTTTAGCTGAGGGCTATACTTTTGTTATTCCATCAGGTAAATCATTTCATTTAAAGCCTATATAATATCGAAAGACCAACTTTGGAAATATTTACTTTTTTTCCATATTGAAAAAAAATTTTTATTTTTTATTTTGTCAGGTTGGATCCATGCTGTGTACACGCCTAAAGATTCATTGGTTTTCGGCGGAAATTTCCTTCATAGTTTTAATATCATTGAACAACTCACCGTCTGTGAAATAGAAGAGAAAACACATGTAAGCATTTCAAATTGTATTTTAATATTTTAAGAGTCACCTTGAATTATTTCAAATTTATTGGTTTCATTTCAAATGAATTTCTTGGTTTATTTTCTTTTAAATTTAAAAAGAAAAAAAAATTGCTATATCATGTATTTGTGAACAGTTATGCTAGTTGTAGGTTCCCAATGGGCCAATCACATGTACACTATATTTCTAACTAAAACACACCCCTTATGAGTTTCAATTGAATGTGACTTTTGGAACACAATTCAAGACAAGGTTATTAATCAATTCTATTGCATAATTTTTGTCTTAAAGTGACTCTAATTACAGGTAAATTCAGCAAAATATAAAAATATTTAAATTATTAAACATCACCATAGAAAATGAGTCATCAGCTAATAATGGATATGCAACAAAATTTTAATATAGAAGAATTGTGCACGTCACTAGATTATCAGTTGAAGTTATGCACATAACAGGTGTACCATAAAGGTAAAATAAAATGAAATACTGGAAATTTTTTTTGAAGAAAACTAAAAAAATGAAATGCATCAACTAAATGAAATAAACTCACACACATACATGAATTCACAGAAACATATATAAAAGATTTACAATAGAAATTAAATCAAAGCTTGTCACTCGCCTTACAGGCAAATTAAAATTACAGGTAAATAAAAAGTAAAAACGAGGTAAATTTGAAAAAATATTTATAAAATTTAATCATACATATATACACTATTCATACAATATTTCTGTCATGGAAACTTGTAAAACATCCCATTCTACTTAATGCACATTGAAAAGAAATTTTGACTGGCCGCCCACTGGGTTTACCTTTGTTAATGTAGACCATTTTTTTTTTATTAAACAGGTTCCTCAAAAGTTTCGCTATCCATTTTTTACGGAAATTTCTTGGTATGTGTTGGACCGGTATTTGGCTTGTTTGACTGGTAAATCTTTCTTGCAAAAATCAGTCTATGAAATTGAGAAAGATGAAGATTCTGAGCTGGATGACTCCCGCCCTCCTTCTAGAGATCCAGAAGACTACTCTGAGCGCAATCAAAACAGACAAGATGAAAAAGATCCAAAATCCTCTCAACATAAACTTTCTAAAAGTATAACTATTGAATTAACCCGCATTGATGAGAAGAATTTCCCTCGTGCAAGCAGTGATGAAGAAAGCGTACCAGTGAAAGGCGGTCGGTCTAGGAGAGGTGATGGGTCAGATAGTAAAGGAAGAGACTCTAAAAGAGCTCGCTCACCCGCTAGCATTGATGATAAGAGTGAAACAGACGAAATCATGGGGGAAAAAGACTCTAAGGAAGATCTCTATAAAGACAGCATAACAGATGGTGCTAAGTTTGTTCCCAAAAAAAACATTCATGTCACCAAAATTGAATTGGCTGGTCTTGAGAAATTAGTTCAATGGTTAGAGACACTGCCACCTGCAAAGAAGAATGTGCCAAAAGATATCTCTGAGCCAGACCAGCTAATTAAAGAGTTCAAGGTTGGTTGTGTTTGATTTCTCCATAAATCACTTCATCTTTCTTATATTTGATTAATACTTTGCCTTCTGTGTTTATATCTGCTACTTTTTGTTAGTGTTTTAAGTTTGAGGTTTCAGACATCTTCTGGTCTTAAAAGTTTGAAGAATTTTCATTATAGATGAGATAATGACTGTGCAACAAAATTCCCCTTGCATATTATTTATATAATTAATGCTATTTACATATATAATTAGATTTACAAATCTAATTCATTCTTTGGAAAAGTTTATAAATATACTATATATGTAACTTTATTTTTGATGGAAACACTGTTTTATATAAATGATATCACCTTCAAAAATTTTTTTTTTAAGCAAATGTTACTTGATCACAAAGATGATGACCCACAACTGTCTGTGACTGGGGAACCAATATTGCAGTGGCCTCCTTCTAAAGTGAGATTATTATTAAATTACAGTTCTTATATTTCTTGTGTGTGTGTGTGTGTATAGTGATTGATCTATTTGCCATTAAAAACATTTCCTTCTAATATATATTTTTGTGTGTATGCATGCCTGTCTTAATGTCAGTGTGTTTGTGTGTGCACACCCACATTTACATATTGACAGTCCATCGACTTTCGTCAGGTTGGACCAAGGAAGCAGTGTTTTCCATTGATCTTTCCAATTGCTAATACTATCTATCGGTCGCAACTCCAGGTAGAAAGAGCGTGAAAATCGAATGCACAACCTCATGATTGCGAATCCAATTCTCTAACCACTCAGCCAGGTGCCTTCACTACATCATCATCATCATCATCCTTTAACGTCTGTTTTTCCATGCAGGCATGGGTTAGACGGTTTTGACTGGAAACTGG
>JAOPUL010003389.1:14273265-14285448 GCA_027564515.1 Octopus rubescens | reverse complement strand
GAGGGAGGGATAGACGGACATATAGACCAGGGAGGGAGGGAGGGAGGGATAGACGGGCATATAGACCAGGGAGGGAGGGATAGAAAGGCATATAGACCAGGGAGGAAGGGACAGACAGGCATATAGACCAGGGACGAACATATAGGCATTATAACCAAGTGGCATTTGCGCCTGCACCTGGGGGAACAGAAACCAGGGACAGACAGTCATTATAACCAAGTGGCATGTGTGCCTGCACCTGGGGGAACAGATACCAGATTTACATAAATATAGCCCGGAGGCCCATGTGAATGCGCCCGGACCAACTTGGTAGAGCGGCGGCCCATGCGCATGAATCCCCTTCGCATTCGGGGAGAGGAAATTTTCATACATTTAAGGACATATTTTCACATTTCTAGCATAATATAGCAGACGAAGTGTATGTAAATAAGAGGATAGGCATGTAGTTTACAGCTCTATTTGTGGGTGTATATAACTAGTGTGTGTGTGTGTGTAAATGTTTGTCTGTGTGCAGGAGGCTGATGATTAGTAGTTATCTCTGAGATCCTTCCTTCTTAAATACTTCTATTCTTCTATACAAAGAAAAAATATTTTATAAAAATATATTCAGAATTTTTTAAACATTAGGATTGTTATACTTTTTCTTCAAATTTTATAGTTCCCCCCCTCTTTAATTTTATTTATTTTTTTATTTTATTTTTTCGTTTCTTAGCTAAGCAGTCTTGGTAATTTTCCATCTTCTCAACTGGGGACCAGATTGCACGACATAGTTTAAACTAATCTTTCTAATTTTAGACAAATCTACCTCAGCTACCAATTTCTTTTTTGGTTTTAAGTAGTTTTAGTTTATTGTATTTTGTTTTCACATTATTTTATTAGCCAAGTTTATATTTTTGTTTTAAGTCAAATTTACTTCAAATAAGAGAAAACAAGGACAATTTGGCTTGTGGGTAGAGAGCCGAATTATAATGATTCTCTTTAGGATAAATACTTAAGTTTTCCATTTTGGTGTGCGGCATTATGAATTAAATCCTGTTTGTATTTTGCACTCTTATTTACCTTTTAACTTAAATACGGTTGCTTTCTATATCATCCTAAGAGTATTTTTTGAATAAAATATTTAGTTAAATCTTAAGTTTCTATGCTATTTGCTGAATAGAATTTTTACTTCATAGATTTAATTCTCTTTTAATTCTAATGACCATACTTCTATCATACTTTAATTTTCATTACTCTATCATACTTTAACCTCTCACCACCTTGGTTCAAAGCCACCTCCCTCAATACTATTCACCATCTCAATTGAAAGGTCTTGTTATGCAAATTTGTTGGTAACTTTGCCAGTAAAAAGCACCCAGTACACGCTGTAAAGTGGTTGGTGTTAAGGACATCCAGTTGTAAGAAACCATGACCAAGCAGACAGGACTTGATGCAGTCCTCTAGCTCGCCAACTCCTGTCAAACCGTCCAGCCCATGTCAGCATAGAAAATGGATGTTAAATGACTTTGTCATTATTAAGCTGATGTTTGGTACAAAAATTAACATTTTTGATGGTAGGTTTTAATTTGGATCTCTTTAAAACTGGAAATTTGTATCATAGAACTAAGGGTAGTCACAAGCATGTTGGTTGGTATCAAATATTAAGAAACTTATAAGTAGGCAACCCCAAGCAGAATTCTGTTATCTATATTCTAAGACTTCAGTTTATTCTTAATTTCTTCAAATATTATATAACTTATGGTCATCTAAAACTTCATTTTGTTATGGGTATTTGTGGTATTTAAGTTAACATTTCGTAAGACATTCATTTTTAGACTTCACTAGTTTTAGCGTAAGTACATTTAAAGAATTTTATATTTGTGATTTCTTGTAATATTGGCAAGAATTTATTACTGAAATATTAAATTTCATCCTCATTAATATGTATCATAGTGTTTCATCAAATACAGTTGTAAATAATTTTTACTAATCTTAATTTTTCTTTTGTTTCTTTAAGATATGGCAATCCCCCATCAATATTAGTTGTTAAATGATAAATTAACTTAGCGTGTCCATGTAAACAGTGAAAAAGCATATTTTTTTAAATATTTGGATTAATTATAAATGTTCAAATATTTTGCTAACATTACATTTTGTTAAGTTTCTGGGATTTCTCTAGTTGTAAGTCAACTTAATCACTGCTTCTCTGTCTCAATGTTTGTTTTAAAATAACCATTCATATCTTAACTTGATGGTTCATCATTTTTGCTTCAATGCTGTGGATTGCAAAGGTAGTGGATGTTGGAATGGGTAGAGTACCAAACAAAATGACTTGAGGTATTTCATTTTTCTTTTTCATTCTGAATTCAAATCCCACAAGGTTTTCAAACTTTGCCTTTCCTTCTTGGTTCGATAAAATTACTGTTGGAGTTGACTCAATGATTATCTTAACTCTTCTACATATTTGTGGCCTTGTGCTAATGTAAGAAAACTATTATTAATAAATATTGTCATTTTAGTTTGAAAAGAAATTATTTTTGCATTCCATTGTTTTGAGATTTGTCTTTGTCATGAGTCTTCACTTTATTTCAACTTGATCGTTCCCCCTCCCCCAACTATTTAAGTGCCTCTACTTCTATCATGCAATTGTTTTCTCGGTGGAAATGATTTAGAAATTGCAGTTCTACTTTGTTCATTGCAGTTCTACTTCGTTCATTGTCAAGCCGCTAGCTTCCTTGCATGTGTAGTGTAGTATCTTGTGTCGTACTCTCATCACATTACTTTTTCTGCCAGCAAGTGAATCTCCTTTTATGATTCTCAACTAGGTCAGTCAGCTTGGAGCTTGTCCTGGCCACACTCTGCAGATTTGATCTGAGCAATGCAACATGAGAAAATATGTTAATCATACAATATTTAATGCTGCTTACATCAACCTTTCTTGTGTCTAGACCATGGACACACACACACACATATATTATAACATTGATTGGAGACCATTCATTGGTCAACAGATTCTCAGCCAATCACTGCTAGTGGATGGGTAGCTTATATTTTTTTTATAATTATTTTTGCAACTTATTTTTAATGGCTTTGTTTTTATCTGTATGTGTTGATATTAATTTGGAATAAAAGGGAATGGTTTTATGGTTTTGTATTCTTGGTTGACCAATATTTTGGTGGAGAGGATGCACAATATTATTTGTCATGTAATTATTTTATATGGGAAAGACTTGAGTTGAAATTTTTTTAAATTTTGATTTGCACTCTCAATTTTCTTGATAAATTTTGTCTTGTTGCTGTCCCTTCCCCACCTCCACAATTGAGGGGTGGGGAAACACATTTTCTTATTTATTTCTGATAATTTTCATTCCAGTCATTTTTTTTTTCTCGTATTTTCTTGGTATGCATGTGGAAAAATCATATACACATTGGATACAATTTAAATCCACTTCAAATTAAAAATGTTTACGGATTTTAACAATATTCATTACACTTCATTTAACTTCCATTTATTTAGTGTTTTTATATAAGGGCTTTTTTTTTTCTTTGTTTCCATATTCAGTTTTCGCACCCTTCTCTTTTTTTGCTCCCCTTATTTTTCTTTTTTTCCATTGTCCCCCTCCCTCCAATCATTTGTCATTGTTAGATAATTATTATTATACTTTTTATAAGATCTGAGGATTAGATATGTAGAAAATGTAATTTCAAGGTAGGTTATCTAAATTATTCCTAGTGTATTTTCACTTTGAAAAATATGGTGAGGAAAATGTTTTTGTGTGTGTGTGTGTGTGTGTGAGTGTGTCTGTCAACATACAAACATAGAATATGTAATCTCCTTACAACAGGGTTAGCTACTTTTCAGAATGTTTTTAAAAAAAATGACTTGTATAGCAACTTAATATAAATGTGACATGTTAAATGGTTGTTTCTTAATTTGCATGAAAACTTTCTGTTAAAGATCCTAACTTTCTAAAAGATAATGAAGAAAACTATAATCTTGATCTTATATACAGAAATTCGAATTACATTTGGACCAGGTTTGTTCATTGCATTTAATATATATTATGTATATATAATATATATTGTATATATATTATGTATATATATTATATATTGTGTAAATATATTATGTATATATATTATATATCATATACATAATTTTTTAATAAGAATTTTAAAAAAAGAATCTTTGTGCTCACTTCTCCCGACTTGTCATTAATTTTAATTTGATTTAACCAAGTTTCACAGATCGCACTTCATCCTTTCATTCCCATTTTGTTACATTTTTTTTTTCTTGAATTTTCTCATGCATACTTTTTCCTCTTCTTCCATTATTAAGATCACCCATTTCCCCATTATGTCACCAATAAGTGTGTCATTGTATTTTGCTGCTGGCTATGATTGCAGATTATTTCCTCTTTTACACCCCTCTTTTTTTTTTTATATATAAAGGTGTGAATCTATTCTTTTAAGACATGACCAGTAATAATAGCCTAATCACTTTTGAGCAAAACTGTAGCAAACATTTTTTGTAATAAAAATTTTCATGTTTATTTATATATTTTTTCTTTTGAATTTTTTCCATAAAATTCAGTTCCAAGATAATGCATCGATTTCGTATAATCTACAAAAACATCCTGATTTTAATTGTATCAAATTGGGTATCAGTTAAGCTATTTAATTTCATTTAATAACATCTTCAAAACTTCTTTGATTTGATTACTATTTTCATTTACTTGAAATTTCCTTCCATGCCAATTTATTCATTATGTTCCAGTGAAAACAAAATTAACTCCTAGGTTTCTAACATTTCGTGCTTAATGTTTGTTACATTTTGCTGACTGATCTCTCTTCATTTGAATAAGAGAGTAACATCAAAGAGCTGATTTCTATCAATTAGTTATTTTTAATGTTCTGTCGTTAAACTTATGTGTATTTAATTTACTCTTGTAATTTCTATTAAAATTAACAATCAACTGAATAATTGGCATTTACTGCCTCTAATTTAATGAACTGTGATGTCCAAATTTCCTAATATTGTGAATTTGTGTAAATTCCTGCAATTATATATATTTATATACATACAGTTGATTTTTAATTTCTAGTTTCTTAGTTGCACTTATCTTTTTGGTTTCGTATACAATTTAGCTTTTATAATATATAGATAAAAACTGATATGTAGTTGATTATTAGTTTACATTTTTTCATAAACTTAATACTCTCAGAATGTTAAATTTTGTAGAAAACTCTTTTATCTATCATTTAAAATATATTTAGTTTTAAAGTAATTTTTATCATGGCAAAATATTATTGACGTAGCTAACCAAACGACACACTTTGATGTCCTTTACTTTCCAGAGATTGGTGGACAGTTCTAGTGACCGGCAGCCTCCATCCTTTAGGTTTCAACTGCGGCAGAGAACTCAGAGACAGAAACGACAGAAAGCTGTTGGTCGGAGAAGCAGGGGAGGATCCGGCCCCATTAGGCAGGCTGCTGTGGCAGCACAAGCAAAGCTATTAGCTGCTGAATCTGATCTTCCTCTTGATGAAGATGATGATTTTGTTGGTTGTTGTAGCAATGTGAAAACATCTGCAAATTCAGAAACTAAATCACTAAAGGATAATTATGTTACTGAATCAAATGTACAAGCATCTACGTCAACGGCTGACATCCGTGTTAATGAGTCATTAAATGTGAAATCAAAGTCTTCTTCAGAAGAAAGTGATCAACAAATGATGAGGGAAGTTCGTCTGGAACCTCCTATTTATGTTGTGAGACCCGCTCCTGTACCTCCTCCCCCAGACTTTATAACTTTAAACTCTGAAGAAATCCATGTTCTACGACAGGGTCACTGGATGCGTGTGTTCCCGTTTCTAAATGCTGCAGACTTAGTTCGTTGTATGTGCGTCTGTAAAACCTGGTACAGCTGGTGCATTAATCACACTCTATGGACCACTGTTGATCTTTCAGGCAGATTGATCAAACAGCAACATTTAATCGGAACTGTTTATCGTCAACCAAAATGTCTCAACTTAACTTCTTCATTTTTCTCTTACAAACAACTATTTTGGCTCATAGCAAGATTACCACAACTTGAAAAACTTCTTTTGTGTAATTGTTGCTGGTCTACCATATCAGCTCTTTGTTCTTCTTCTTGTCCTTTATTACGTTCACTTGATCTGAGCTGGGCAACTGGCATGCATGGAGATTGCTTCCGAGACTTGATTCTACCTCAAATTGATAGAAAACCTGGAATGAGGGATGTGAGTCGTCTTTGCAAACTAAAACAGTTGATTGTGTCTGGTACTGAGATAACCGACAATGTTATGAATATAATAACCGAACACATGCCACAGCTAGAATTACTGGACATAAATTATTGTACAAGAATTACCGATCAAGCCATTGCCAATTTGGCATGTAGTTTGACTTGTCGGCAAAAATTAAAGAAAATTAACGTCAGTGGATGTCAGTATATTACAGAAAAGTGCCTACAACATTTCAAGAACTTTGACAATCTACATGCACTGGATTTTAAAGGATGTGCAAAAATCTCGTTTTCTGCTCTGGAAACATTTGTATCGACATACACAAATCAAAAATTGGTACTAAATGAAGACAAATTGATAACAAACGCCATTCCATGATACAGCATAATTTCATCTTTATTACTACTACCGTCATTATCATCATCAAAAAGAACAGTACAGTCAAAAACTTTCAAAAATATTAATTCATAACAAAAAAGATTAGCTAAGGATTGAATTTATTATAGTTTATTTATATAGACTGTATGTGCTTAAAAAATGTGTAGGACTTTGTGGACATGTTTGTGAAATGACTATTTTCAAATGACTTTTCATTCTGTTTAACAAAGCAATTCCTTTTAAAGTAATCTTTTAAATCAGTCTGCTTCTTAAAACTGCTGGCATAATGAAAATATGGAAAGACATAAAATTGTCAAGAACTTCCAAATTAAATTCCTCATTCATATAATGAGGTGCCACATAATTGATTAGTTATTAATCAAAATTATTTTTTATTTTTTTATTTTGGGAATTCAATGTTTTTTGACACCCTTTTGTCTGTAGATTGTACCCTAAGATGCAATTTCTTGGTTTATGTCTGTTACTAATTTAAATTACAATTAACCTGAGAACTTTTTTTTTAATTTTTTTTATTCTGTTCAAAATATTTTCAAATCTTGCATAGTCATTGCTTGATGTTCCGTTAACTCCATAATTATGACTTTGAACTATTGATTGCCTCAAAAATGATATATCACTGAAAAAAAACCCACATTTTTAGTACATGCCTAGAGTATTAGTAGAACCAATGAATGAATATAAAATACTGTGTTGTTTAACAAAACTTTTAAGGGTTTTTTTTTCTGTTAAATTAATTTAGTGAATGAAAAATACTATTGACTTCAAGGGACTGAATGATATAGTGCTAAAAATTCATCTTAGCTCTTGGAAAAGTTTTTTTTATATATTTTGATTGTATATCTGAGGCAGTCATTTTACTTCAATAATCTACTCACAACCCACCCGAATTACTGGTGTGTGTACTGATACTTTCAACATCATGGATACATTCACTCCCCCTTTAATTCTATATACTGAAGTTCTGTAGAATTACTGTAAAATTGTAAACAGTTTTCATGTTTCATAAAGTATTGAAAATGAAGTTTTGTCTGGGTTATTTTCCTTACTTTGGATTCTAATCACACACACACACACACATACTATTAATACACTGAATACAAGGAATGAAAATTATCAAGTGTTCTATTCAAAATCTTTCTCTCTAGAATCTATATGTATGTATGCTACACACACACACAAAGAGAATCAATATCACACTCTTACTTTTTAAATTATTTCATGTAAAAGGACAAAACCATTTTCTCAGTGAAATACTTGTGATGGTTAGATTTTAATACATTTACTCTTTAAACCATTTATGTTGTGCCTCTGAGCTAGGTTCAATAATTCTTGAGGACACATTCCCTCTTTAAGTGGTCAGACATGTAAAAAACCAAAATTATCCAATGAGTAGATGATGCCATTGCATATGTTTAGAATTTATATTTTTTAAATAATTTTATGAACATTATTGGAATGCATTAATTTTCCTGCCAACCACATGGTTTCTTGTACTAATCTCACTGCATGGCACTTTAAGCAAGTTCATTCTACTTTATCCTTGGGCTAACCAAAGCCTTGTGACTGGATTTTGTAGCTGGAAACTGAAAGAAGCCAATTTTGTAAGTGTGCGTGTATGTGTGTGTGTTTTGTATGTGATAAATCATGATCATTGTTTAACGTCCGTTTTCCATGCTGGCATGGGTTTGACTATAGATACACATATGTGCATGAGAGGGGGTGGGGAGTTTTTGTCTTGACATGTGATGGTTGTAAATGAGTGCCACTGTCATTTCTAATAGTCTGCAAAACCCTGTCTGTCCATGGGGAAATATAACCTTGGTTGGAAACTTGAGGGTTAGTGACGGGAAGAATATCTAGTGGGAGAAAATCTGCTTCAACAAGTTGCATCTGACCCATGGAAGCATGCAAAAGTGGTCATTAACCTGTAGCATTCATATTAGGCGTGGATAGGTGCAGACGTGGCTGTGTGGTAAGAAGCTTGCTTCCCAACCCCATGGTTCCGGGTTCAGTCCCACTGTGTGGCACGTTGGGCAAGTGTCTTCTACTATAGCCTCGGGCCAACCAAAGTGTGGTGAGTGGATTTTGTAGATGGAAACTGAAAGAAGACCGTCGTATATATATATGTATGTATGTGCCGGTGATACACTCTCTGGAGTGGTTGGTCTTAGGAAGGGCATCAGCTGTAGAAACCATGCCAAAAATAGACTGGAGTCTGGTGCAGCTCCTCAGCTTGCCAGGTTCCAGTCAAACCGTCTAACCCATGCCTGCATTAAATGATGATGATGATGATGAATATATCAAAATTACGAATTATGAGCCCTCAGACGGAACCTGTATTACTAGAAATAGGAACCAAAAATGCTCCGTCTTGTGAAGATACAGTCTGTTTTTATATTGATATATACTCTTATCTTTTATCTTTAATCTTTTAATTGTTTCAGTCATTAGACTGTAGCCATGCTGGGGCGCTGCCTTGAAGAATTTTTAGTTGAATGTATTGACCCCAGTACTTATTTTATTTCTTTAAAAGCCTCGTACTTATTCTATCAGTCTCTTTTGCCAAACTGCTAAGTTACAGGGACATAAATACACCAACACCAGTTGTCAAGCAGTGATGGGGAAAAAAGACATGCACACACACACACACACACACACACACACACACACACACACACACATTACAGGCTTCTTTCAGTCTCCGTTTACCGAATCCACTCACAAGGCTTTGGCTGGCTCAAAACTATACTAGCTGACACCTGATTACAAAGACTACATAAAGAATATAATGGTTTTAAAAAATGCCAAGATAACCATAGGAACAAGATATTGTATAATGTGAACAATCAGCAGCAGCACTGTACAGACTAATTGACCTCAGTAACCTTTAATGATAATATTCTTGAGATGTCAGAGTTAATTTCAATGGTGCTAACTCAGACCACAATAGTATTCTACTACAGTGTTTTATTAGTGTTTTTTACATTATTGTAGTTATTCTGCTAAGGAAAATTATAATCCACTTCAGAGAGAAATGACTGACTACCTTCATTCTAAACATACACAATTGTATATATATTTTCCCATTATAATTTGGCCAAGGTGTTTCAACTTTAGTTTCATCAGAGAAACTGACAGATCTAGAATAATCAGCTCACTGATTGTGGATTTCTATAATTACATGACCAGAATTATCTGTCTAGGCAGCTAACGTTCACTTTCACTCTTTCCCTCTCCACACTCATACACTCTCATCAATATAGATGCACTCACAAATATACATACATACATACATACATACATACATACATACACACACACACACACACACAGTATATATAGGTACAGTTCCCAGGTTCCATCCTACTGCAACACCGGTTGTCTACTATTATAGTCCCAGGGCAATCAAAGCCTAGTAAGTGGATTTGGTAACAGAAACTGAAAGAAGCCTGTAATATGTGTGTGTGTGTTAGTGTCACCTTGTCTTGACACTGCGTATTGGTTGTAAATGAGTCTCACTGTCATATAAGTGGTGTCCATCATTTCCAATCTTCTGTGAAGATATGTCTGGCTATGGGAAATGTTACCTTACTTGAAAACAGGTGAAGGTTGGTGACAATAAAGGCATCTGGCCTTACTAGAGATGGTGATGTAAAAAAGGCACCTAGTACATGCTGTAAAATGGTTGGCATTAGAAAGGGCATCCAGCTGTAGAAACTATAGTAGACTGGAGCATGATGCAGTCCTTGGACCTATCAGATCCTGTCAAACCATCCAACCCATGCCAGCCTGGAACTAAGACATTAATTGAAGATGATAATGATGATGGTGATATAATAAACATAATTTGGGGAGATTAGAGCTGGGAAGTTAGAATGACTTGGTTGGTGCACATATTTAGAGAAAGAGGAGAAATGGTTACAGATTCTTAACAGAGACTAAATTTCTCAGGGAATATTTAGCCATAGTTGAAGCTATAATCATAGTGGTAAGGTATAAATTTGGTGATTATGTGGAGAGTTACTACTTCAACATTTCTCCTGGTTGAAAGTAAGGCTGCAAGTATGATATAATAGTATGGCCTTGGGGCAATTGTAGATGATATTAGGTGGGGTGGGGGTTCACAGAATATGTTAAAATGTTAGTTAATTACTTATTGTTTTTAAAAAGAAAAAGAAGTTTAACCTTTTAGCATTCAGATTACTCTCTCAAATGTAATGCTTATTTATTCACTTCGTTTTGAATTAATCATGCATTATCTGGTAGCTTCAAGATTTTGATGGGATTGTTTATTTTAAGAATGATATTGTAGGAAAGGAGTGAGAAGTTAGATCTGACTAGTTTGAGCATAAAATAAGTAGCATATTTTAAACCAGCCAGTTAAACCAGCCATTTAAACCAGCCATAACTGGCTGGTTTAAATGCTTAAGGTTTAAAGAGTTTATTTTCAAGAACTTAGTTTTAAAGAGAAAAAAAAATTCAGGTTACTAAAAGTTTGTTTCCATAGATAGAGACTTCCTCAGAATGGCTGTTAATCAATTTAGGAAAAGTATTAAATAGAATATAATCATCGTATCTAGTGGAGATAAAAGGGAAGCAGTGCTGGATATTATCCTCATCATCATATAACATCCACTTTTCTATGCTCGTAGAATTTGTTGAGGCAGATTTTCTATGATTGGATGCCTTTCCTGTTGCCAACCCTCACCTGTTTACAAGCAAGGTAATATTTCCCCCCTGGACAGACATGTTTTCCATGGAAGACTGGAAATGAACAACACTGCTTGTATGATGGTGATGCTCATTTACAACCATCACATGACATGAAAACAAAAGTGTAAACACACACACACACACACACATATTCACATTGGCGCGTAGATATGACTGTGTAGGTAAAAGAGTTCATTGGGATGTTAGCTGAGTATGTGGTTTCAAAATAACAGGAAAGTGGTATGAACATGAACCAGAGGTTATGACTGAGAATGAGATTTACAGAATCCTATGGGAGTTCTTTATAAAGACTGACCATAATACTGAAGTAAGAAGACCAGATATGATTACAGAGGACAAAATAAACAAATGGATCATAGACTTTGCAATTCCCAATGATGGCAGAGTCAATACCAAAGAAATTAAAAAAGAATTGAGAAATATCAGGATCTAGCCAAAGAACTGAGGAGATTATGGAAGACCAAGACAACAATTATTCCTGTAGTAATTGGTGCACTTAGCACAACATTCAAAATGCTACCTAAAAGAGTGAAAGAGATTGGAATTGAAACTCATTGTCGACCTGCAGAAAAGTACCATTCTATATTCTGCAAGAATCCTAAGGAAGACTTTAGAGATTTGAGGCGACTAGTTGTCACCAAACATCAAGATAAAATACCTGCTAATTAAATTAGCATGCACTAGCATGATAATCCTTTCTTTACTGGGCACGAAGGCCCGAAATTTTTGGGGGAGGGGAGTAGTCGATTACATTGACCCCAGTTCGTAACTGGTACTCACTTTATCGACCCCGGAAGGATG
>JAOPUL010003389.1:14026080-14037529 GCA_027564515.1 Octopus rubescens | reverse complement strand
CAAGGCTTTGGTTGGCCCGAGGCTATAGTAGAAAACACTTGCCCAAGGTGCCACGCAGTGGGACTGAACCTGGAACCATGGGCTTGGGAAGCAAGCTTCTTACCACACAGCCACGCCTGCACCTATAACATAATTTCCTTGATTTGATTGGAAGATTGACTTCCACTGCCCCCCACCTCTACTACCAAGAAGACAAAGAAGAAAATGTTATTCTGATCTTAATCCATGACTGCATGAAAAATAATTCCCACCATTACCATCTCAATGGTTGCTGCTGTAGTTCCACCCTTTCATTTTCTCTGCCCACTATTCCAGAGATGGTTATGGGGATGGAGTCATCGGGCACCTCCTCCATAGGGTCCTATCAGAATCAACTGTCTTTATAGTTTCCTGTTGGATTCCCAAGTGCGACCAACTGAGATTATGGATATTATTGAACCATCTCGTTCATGGTTTACTCCTAGGTCTCCTGCTGGTTGCCTTGGCTTGAAATAAAAATCCTTGTGTCTTAGTCGTTCTCCATTGTCTTTTGCATTCGACTGTAGCCTACCAAACGTTGTGGGCGCCTCTTGTAGAGAGAAGAAATTACATCCTCATGCTGGCTGGAATTGTCCTGCTCGAAGGAGCTGACTCGAACTCGTCTTTTGCACCTTGTCCATCTGCGTATGCTTGTCTATGGTACATGCACAGTGGCATCATATGATCCCCTAGGAGACAAATGGCTGACATTCCAAGGGAGACTACTAGTCAAGCAATACTACAAATCCATCTTGTGACTCTTTCCTGTAACATTCTAATTACATGTCCATATAATACCAGAGATGTGATCTCTCAATGCAGAGAAGTAGTGATTCAATCTGGTGTTGTCATTTCAATTTCTTTTTACATGATAGAGAGAGAAAAAAAACCCATATCTATTGTAAATGTAAGAATATAACATACAACAACAGATTAAATAAAAAATGTTTATTTAATACACAGTCAGCAATAAGTTACATTTAGTTTTGTCTTTTTTAATCAGCAAAAAATAAGACCTGGATACCTGAGAATAATTTTGTATATTTAATTGTTTTTTTTTTTTTCTTTTAAAGACCTCTTTTGTTAAATTATAATCAGGAATAAGAAATATCATTTTTATTTATAACAGACAATGAAGGCTAATGTGTTTTAGAGAAAAGGTAAATAGAGTGGGGTGGGTAGGTGTTGACATTCATTCCCTTCGCACGGGCACTAGTGATTGAAAGTAAGTGAAGTAAAACAGTTTAGTCTAAAAAAAAAGAAGGGAAAAACAAACTCCTAAGCAAATCGCACATCATAGAGTTTAACATTTAAGACAACACAACTCACACAGAATATTTTCAATTTCTTTTCAAACTTTGTTTTTCTTACAAGATGTTTAGTTGTTTAGCAGCCTGATTGAACTGATCAATGATCAAAGGCATTGATCAGGTGTGATTTGATGCAGACATCACAATTTCTAGATGATCAAGCGAGGTCCCTTTACTAACCCATTGTCACAAGATTTTAGTGAATGGCATTTTGATAAGAAACAACTGCCCCCCCCTCCCCCAACAAAAAAAACTCTTTTTGGTGTTATCAGTATCAGCAGCAGCAGCATCATAATCTTCTGTATTCTTAAAATAAATATTGAAATCTATATTACTAACACTGCTATAGGTTAATAATGTCAATCATGGACCCTGGATCCTGCAGAAAATTAAGCAAGTTTATTACAATCCATTCTTAATACCCAGGAAATGAGTGTTAAAGGAAGACCAATGTTCTACAAGTAAGAACATTTACAAAGATTGGATCATGAAGTTACTGCACAAAATGTTTCAGTTGGAACACAGATATTTTCCCTTACTTTTCTAAACTTTATCAACTTAATCTTTTTGTCGTAGTCATTATCGTCATCATGTTCTGATTAGATAAACCACTTAGATCCTTTATTAAGCAAAAAAAAAAAAAATGTTTAAAAAGAGATCATGACTTATTTTTAAGGTTCCACATCTCAGTCTTAGAATGAATTGTAAAATTATATTCCAAATGTAACTTGGCACCATTGTTGTTTGTTTTTTGATATTTTTTTTTTTTACCTACCAACTAAATCAAAAGCATTGTCTAGAAGTCTAAATCCAAGACATGTACTAGCCAAAGTATATTTTGGTAGCAATAAGGCACAAAATATTGATAGGAAATCTTGTCAAATGTATAATTTCAAAATCTACAATAGGAATTGGTTAAGCTCTGTACCAGTGTTACAGCAGCAGAAAATAATTAATCAGAGCAAATAACCTTTAATTCTTCCATTACAGTATTTCTAATATAAATACACTGCTATGTGTTTTGAGACATTTAAAAAATAATAATAAATAAATAATAAAGTGTAAGGAACTGTTTTAGTAATATATTTAACTAATTCATTTAAATATTGAGATAAAACTTTGTAAATGGTTCTTATATTCTGAATATTTACCTGCTGAAATATTTCAATAAGATTTGGGTTGAGATTTTGATTTGGAAATGGAGATTTTAATATGGCCGGTTTCAGGTAGGCTGATATTGCAAGACCAAGGGTGGTCTTAATTGGGTATCAAAATGGTTAAATAGGGTGTATATAAAAAAAAAAAAACCCAAAACTGGTATAATTTCAGTAACTATTAAAAACTACTATTAAGAATATAATTTGAATTAAAAATATTTTTAAAAGTTTGCATTTGAAAAAAATATTTTTATTAAAATTAATGAAATGATAAATACTTGATAGCAAATTAATTGAAAAAAAACTAATCTAAAAAAATACAAAAATTAACATGGTTATTAATTAAATAAATGTCTTTTTCTTTTTTTAAAGTTTTTTTCTCTTTCTTTGAAATTTAAAATGGTTTAAATAACATGCTTAAGGTTTAAAATTAATGAAAAATAAATGATTCAAAGAAAAGATTTATGAGAGAAATGCAGAGGAAAAAAGCTTTTAGTTCTTCTTTTAGTTAAATTTAAAATACTTTTTTAAAATAGAACTTTTTCTTTACGAAAGGTGAAATATTAATTAATTAAAAAAATAAAGATGTAATATTAAGAGGGAACAAAAATGTTTTTTCTTTCCCTATTAATATTACCTCTTTATTTATGTTGTATTGGTACAACCAATTTGGAACATTTTGAAGGGAAGGTTCCAGATCAAAATAATCAAGTAATTTTCGGGAAGCTTGTGTAAAATCTAAGTATGCATGTATGTGAGTATATGTATATATATATACACACAAATGTGGGTGCATGTATGTGTGTGTGTGTGTGTGCATGCATGAGTGTTTGAGTGTACAAACAAAAGAAAACAGATGTATTAGAGTTTCATGTAATTGAAGTCAAGGTTTTCAAGCTAAATTGAAGCCATCGAATAAAATGTGTGAATTTTTAAAAAAAACCTTTCCAACTGAATTAAAAGAAGCAGCATTTATATTTCTAAAAGTAAAACTAATCATATTTAAAATATAAGTTTAAATGTATCAGCATTTCTTTTTTTAATTTGATGACATTTTTAACAATTGTATTTAAAAAAATTTTTTATAATATTAAAAAAAAAATTTAGTTTAAATTTATAAGACTAAAAAAAAACCAAAACAGAAAAATTAATATATGGATTGCAACAGTCACAATTATAGAATTAGTAGAATTTAGTCCTTTAGTAGTGTAATTAGCAACTGTGTTGTAATTAGCAATATTTATTTAGTATCAGTTTATATACATAGATATCAACATATTTCTATAAAATCTCTTTCTGGTTGTAAATATATTCTAAAAAGCAGTAATACAATATATAAGGGTGTAGATAATTCATGTAAGTGTGTAGATAAAACAGAGTATAGATAATTCATTTCAGTAATATATATATATATATAAATAAATATATATATAGTTTTCAATTCATGTATGAAAATATTTAATTTAAAAAATAATAATAACTTCAGAAAAATTAATATTTTCCTATCAGAATAATAATTTTCTAAAATATATGACAAAGTATTTGTTGTCTAACTAGAATGTCGCATCTTTTCCAAGATAGGAATAATCATGTCAAACTTAGGGCGGCGGCCTGGTTCTTCATTCATGCAGATCTTCAAGAGTTGACTCATGTGTGAAGATATTCCTGGTGGAATTTTGATTCTTAAATCTTCCAGAGTAATCTAAGAATACAAACAAGAGAAACATTTAGGTGAAACAGATTTATAATTAATTATAATTTTAAAAGGCTGAAATAGTTCACTGTAAAATGTCCTCACCTCTTCTTTTCACTTTTCTCATGTATGAAGGGCATCTCAATTAATTAACAGGTAGTTAGCTATAATACTTACTTTTGATGATGATGATGAGATGGAAGAAGAGGGAGTGAGGATTATGATAGTGGTGATGGTGTTGGATGTAAAGGTAGTAATAGAAATAGTGAGGGTGCTGGCAGAGATTGAGAGGGTGATTGTGAGGGTAGTGGAGCACATATTGAGGGTGTTGGATGTGAGGCTGGCACACAAAATAGCAAGGGTGATGGAAGAAATGGTGAGGAAGTGGCAGAGAAGGTGAAAGTGGTGTTTAAAATTGTGAGAGGGTTTTACTGTTGCTTAGCCAAGCCAGCCCTGATTGAGCAGACCTATGATCAAAGGCATTCCAGCTATGACCATCTCATAATTCTGTATATTAAGTACTATATTGCCCAATGTATCATTCCTCTTTCTGTAAGACGACAAGGTGTGATTTGAAGAAAATTTGACAGCTATTTTTATTACTGTAATATAATCGAGAGGTTGGTTATGGAAGAAGCATGCCCAAGTGGTTAAGATATTCAGCTTATGATCAAAAGATCATAGGTTCAATTTCTGGGCTGGGCAACACATTGTATCCTTGAGCAAAGCACTTAATTTCACATTGTTCCAGTCTACTCAGCCGGTACAGCCCTGCGCTCCAGCTGTCATATCTCGGATGTTCCACTACGTCACTAAGCATTTTGTCTGGCATGCTAATGATTCTGCCAGCTCATCACCTTTCAATAATAATAATTCTTTCTACTATAGGCACAAGGCTTGAAATTTTGGGGGAAGGGGCTAATTGAGTAACCCGAAAGGATGAAAGACAAAGTTGACCTCGGTGGAATTTGAACTCTGAATGTAAAGCCAGAAGAAATGCTGCTAAGCATTTTGTCCAGCGTGCTAACAATTTTACCACCTCACCACTTTTTATAAACCTGAAAAGGATGAAAGGCAAAGTTGGCCCTAATAATAACAATGGTTTCTTATTTATGCCCAGGGCCAGCAAACATGAGGGGAGAGGTTAAATCAATACCATCAACCCCAATACTTAACTGACATTTATGATGCTTTATTTTTACGACCCCAGAGGGATGGAAAGCAAAGTTGAGCACAATAGAATTTGAAATCATAATATAAGGATTCAGAAAAAATACTGTGTGATGCACAAATGATTCTGCCAATAATAATAATAATAAATCTCGGTGAAACCGTAATACTTTAATGGCAGTGCCCCAGCATGGCCACAGCTCTCGAGCTGTAACTAGTTAAGAAAAAAAAATGTAATAATTATAATAAAATTATTAGCACTGTTGAGTCACTGGAAACAGGATTCCTCAGATTTATTTGCATCACATTTCAGTCAATTTTTCTCCAAGCCTTGATTTATTTTATAGTCATTCATTAATTTTAACAGTTAAAGCTTGTAAAAGGAAAAGGAAATTTTTTTTTTCTGCAGGAATATAATACCCTTGTGAACAAGAAGAGTAAATCATTTAAACAAATCTGTATGGCGATATAAATAGTGAAAAAAAAAAAGAAAGAAATACCTTCATTCCAATCTCCATTGGCGAAAGGTCTGCAAATGGCACCTCTCTTGTCTCCATTTCCCACAGTAGAATAGCATAACTCCACATGTCTGCAGCTTTTACATTCATCTCTTCAGGTTTTTTCTGCAGAGCTTCATTAAGAATTAAATTGAAACCATGGTAAAATACATGATACACAAGAATATACAGTATGATACAGCAATTAGATATAATAAAGGGGTATGAAAAAGCATTTTCACCTTTAGCACACTGAATGGCCTCAAGAATTCTCTCCCCTGCCACTGCATTATTTTTGAGGGAGCAAAAGACATGAGCACTTACTGTTTTAAAATTGTTATAACTTTCGTTGTATTGTGTGTACAGGCCTGATTTTTTTTTGTATATTAATAAAGGAATGGATGAATAATATTTTTATGTAATGCATTAAGGAACAATAGACGAAAGAGTTGCCCGTCAGAAGTGTACTTCCTTAAATCAGCCAGCCATGGATAATAGTATCCACTTGATACGTCGTTCACAATATCACTGTAAGCATAGTCTCTGTCGAATCATTTCACCATCAATATCTGCCTGAGTAAATCCTTCAAAATTATCATCCGAGTCAGAATCAAATAAGATTTCTTCCAGAAAAGCTTCACCTGCAGGAGCGGTTATTTTCGTTTGGTAAAAAATCCAAAAACCTGCGATCGATTTCAAAGCTTGATTACCTTGTGGTGAGTATATAAACAATGAAAATGGTGTTGGGAAACAGGTTTAGCCTCGTTCTGAACTGAAAGTACCGTTTGCAGCTTAAAGTTCAGGAAATAAACTTAGCAAAGTGTTTATTTTCAGCAGCTCTCTCAAGGTGACACAATGCGCCTGCAGCTACAGGGGAGGAAACTAATGCAAGCTAGCTCTGTCTTGTGAATATAAGAATATATATCTTTTTGCAGGTTAAGATTGTTTGACTCTGATTTCTAGCAATACCAGCACTCTCTTAGCGCCCTTAAATCACACTTTGTGATAATTGAATTTCCTTCTTGGTTTTTGTATTGTTGCCTTACAGGCAACAATACAAGGGCCTTATAAATTTTTAATATACTAATTAGCATACCGCTAAACCAGCTGATAATTTAATCGGCAAATCTATATATTGACTCGGCTGGCTTAATACCTTATATGGTCAGTGGAAGTAGAGCATTACTGAAGAGACATAACTCATTGAAACTGAATCAGTATAATGCAAGCTCGTTCTGTCCTGTGAGGGTTACCACCCTTGTCAATATAAGAATATGTATCTTTTTGCAGGTTAAGAGTGTTTGACTGATTTCTAGCAATACCGGTGCTTTCTTAGCACCCTTAAATCACACACACACACACACACACATATATACACACATATATATATATACATATATATATGCAAATATATAAACATATATATACACATATGCATGTATGTATATATGTATGTACATATATATATGTAGCTATATTATAATTCTGCTTGTTCATTCACACATTACACTTTAGTTTGTTAGCGAGAGGTGGAGTGAGCAAGATAGCAGATAGCCACTTTCACTAACCACGCTATTCCATGGTTAGTGGAAGTGAGAAGTGAAGAGAAAGAAAGAAATGTTAATGATGTGAAGAGAGGAATTACATGGTTAAAAAGTTTGTTGAAGAGAGAGAGAGAGAGAGAGAGAGAGAGAGGGGGGGGAATATAAAGTGTTTTTAAATCATATAATATATTATTGTGACTGGAAGTGAAATAAAAACATAGCAAAATAGCCGTGGATGTTATTTTTTCTTTTAATTTACAATGGAATTGAAATTAATCATGTAAATTAATCATTGTATATATTCTCTATATCGTTTTGTGTACATTAATTGTATATAATGTAAAGTAATTGATAAAATATTGCATAATAAGGAATATGCAATTATATATTGATCTTGCAGTTTCAATAGAATTAAATACTAATGAATGATATGTGTATTAAGTATTGTATAGATTGTTATTGTATATTTTTGTGTCATTTATTGCACAAGCAACAATAAGATTTATAGGCAATAAAAATGCAAATAATCCCCTCTTTCTTAAATAGCTCCTCTTTATTTTGTTGGTTCCATGGAATTTCCACAGGTCCCACTAGTTGTTAATAATTACCCAAGAATTCAGTTTTTCACCTTTATTCCAATCTTACACCAATCACCAAGAAACCTGGCTCCAAAACAACACACTTAAAGTTCATCTACCAAATTCCCCACCTCCATTCCTATCAGCAATAAGATTTGGTTTTGTGTCCTACATTTCTACCTTCTGTAAATTAATTAACTATTTGTCATTACCTCTCATCAAATACACTACTATGCAGGTAATATTACCTTTTCAAGCCCCCCTCAATATCCTGCATACAGAGGTCAATTACATGCATCATAAACACACATGCTTTCAAGAAACAGAAACTGCAAATACATCAATGGAGACATGACGATTCAGTCTCTTTCAACTATACCAGGACATAATCCTTACACATATCACTAAAAGAAAAAAAGCCATCTCATGTGGCACCTTTCCATATTCATGTACGACACATCAGTAAAAATCTCAAAGTCTTTACAAATGCTAGGCTTGTAATCTCTAATTATTCATCTATAATCTTAACAAAACTGTATCACAAAGACTGGGATACTCCTTTGGAGCAACAAAATACCTCCACTGTGAATGGATTTTGACTCACAACAAAGATCAAGTATAACTTACAGCAAAGTATTGTTCACTGATTTGGGACATTGCTGCTGCTACACACAAACATCTTAGGCTGCATCCAAAGAAAAAGATCATCTAGTTAATTAGTAATAATTCACCACTACCACTACCACCACTCTATAATCACAAGTCACAAATATCATGTTTCCTCTCTTTATTTTCTCCTACCCCTAATAGAGCTACTACTCCTCAGAAAGCAAGTTGAGTACCATTTTCAACAAATCTTATATATACACCCACCTCTTTTCTATTCATCGTGTCTACTGTATTTAACATCTCTCAAACTACTCACTAAAATGTAGTCCTTTACAATTTCCTATCTCTCCCACAGTTTTACTACTGGCATCAATATATAAAGCTCAACTTGTACTAATACATTATTAACTTCACCATTCTGAGAGGACCTGAAAATTCACAAGTCCTTCTTTCACTAAATACAAAAGAATATGTGTATTGTTAAAGTTAACTTCTAATATATATATGTAAAAAAATTTATAATAGATGCATCCCAACTTCTTGGAAATGTGATGGAGAATTTGACTGCCCTGATGGAGAAGATGAAAAGGATTGTGGTAAGTGTATTCATCTAAAATATAAAGTGATTTTTATTGTAGAAAGATATGATCAGAGAAAAATTATCATAATTACAGAGATCATCATTATCATCATCATTTAGCATATATTTTCCATGCTGGCATGGGTTAGACGGTTTGACTGGAGACTGGCAAGCCAGGGAGCTATGCCAGGTTCCAGTCTGATTTGGCTTGGTGTCTGTGGCTGGATGCCCTTCCTAACATCAACCACTCTAGAAAGTGTACTGGGTGCCTTTAACATGTCACCAGCACGGTTGTTTTAACATGTCACCAGCACGGTTGTTTTAACGTGTCACCAGCACAGGTGTTTTAATGTGTTCCTGGCAGATCATGAAACAAATTGGTTCCAGTAATATATAACAGGTGGAAGCATAGACAAACAGATATGCATTTGGTATTGACACAGTGGATAGCAGAAACATTTGAGAGCTAGACAAATGGCTTTATAAATGTACCTTTATGTTTTAGGGATCACTTTGAGATTGAAGTTTGTGTTTTTCATATACATAAGGGACATTTTAATTCTATCACTAAATAAACAATTCCAAATAAGTAAAGTCATATGCTATGACAATGCTAATTGTCATATTTGTCTAAATTTGAGCTCATAAGATGGTATACATATGATTGTAAAGCTTGAGTCAGCAACACACATAGTTTGGTTTTATTTCAGTGATTTTTTACTCACTTTTGGTGATTTAGTTTCAAAATAGTGTCTTTGAGCTTCCAAGGAATCATCACTTAAAATTACTACGTTACAGTATTAACAAGTTATATTGTGGTATTTTCATTAAATATAACTTTCCTCAGTTGATCTCATTTCTTCCTTTCTCATTTTCCGATGATTTGACACAAATAGAAGAGATTTTACTGGTTAAAATTAAAATGAAAATTTATCCATTCCATAGGAGTCACAAGAACCAATACCTACTTTGTGGGGGCCAAGAGTACACATCTATTATAGTTCCAGGCTGATAATGCCTTGTGAGTGAATTTGGTAGATGGAAACTGTGTGAAACTCCTTGTGTGTGTGTGTGTGTGTGTGTGTGTGTGTGTGTGCGTGTGTACTTTTGTGTTTATGTTTGTCCATCCCTAGCTGACACCCAATGATGCCTTGTTTAATTCTCTGTAACTTAGCAGTTTAGTAAAGGAAACTTATTGTATCAGACTTAAAATAAGTACTGAGGTCAATTTGTTTGGCTAAACCCTTCAATGTGGTGCCCCAGCATGATTGCAGGCCAAAGACTGAAACAAACAAGCAAAAAATATAACTTCAAAATCAATTTCTAAACGAAATATACCAGAGCTTCGAAATACATATCTGATTATTATCAAATAATAATTGTTTCTAACATAGTTACACAATTATCAGAATTTTTCTTTTTAAAGAAAGACAGGGTGATACACAGTTGATTGCATTGACCCCAATACTTTATTTCTTTAACCCTGAAAAGATGGAAGTTGAAGTCGACCTTGGAGTGATTTGAACTTAGAACTCCAAAACTAAACTGCAAACCATTTTGTCTAATCTGCTAATGATTCCACCAATAATAATAATAATATTTTTTCCCTTTTACTTGCAAGACTGACCCATCCAATCAATACAACATGTTTCAAAGGGGATTACAAAAAATTTGGTGATGTATACACTTAGATCAAAATGAGGAGTGAGTTAAAACGTTCTATTAATACATACGAAAAAAATTATGACTATTGGATAAGATAAATAACACAAAATATATAAATGCATAAGTCATCATCCATATCAACATCATTGTGTTAATGTCCTCTTTCCTCTTCTTGTCTGGGTCAGGAGAAATCTTTTGAGACAGATTTTCTACAACCCAGATGCCATTTATTGTTGCCAAGCCTCAACAAGCAATGTATTATTTCTGTTTGTACAATGATGACTCATTTATTAATACATCTACTGCATGATGTCAAGACAAGGAGTCACAGATGCACTTGCACCCCCCACACACACACACACATACACATACACATATATACAAAATACAAATCTGCACATGCACTGACTCCAAATACTTCACTTATACACACATACATGCAAAAATACCCTATTAATGTTGTTGAAATTCCAATGAAGAAGCCTTAGGTCTAGGTTAGAAACCGGCTCTTTCTCTATTGGAAAGAAATCTTGAAATAAAGCTGAATAATGACATGCATACATACATACACACACACACACACACACACACACACACACACACACACACACACACACACACACACACA
>JAOPUL010003389.1:13844172-13863334 GCA_027564515.1 Octopus rubescens | reverse complement strand
ACACACACACACACACACACACACACACACACACACACACACACACACACACACACACACACACAGAAGAAAAATGTTGAAAATTGCAATTTATGAAAATTTACTTTATGAAAATTTATATACAATTACTTAACTGATTTCTCTAATTTTTTTTCTTTTTCTTTTTCTGAGTTTCAAGAGTAATGGAGTACAGAGAGTTTTATCACGTTTTGTATGGCAGTTCTTCTCATGAAGATTTTTAAACAAGTTACGTTTTCAAATTTTAAGCATTATTATGCTGACATGAAAATATCTTAGTCAGCATTTGTGGAAGAGAGTGACCCAGGAAGACATGGGTCAATGTATCTCAAGACACAATGTATCTCTGGACACAACTGATCTCAGGACTTTGAATCTCATGGAGGGAATGACAAAGAACCAGGATGAGGTTATTTGCAATACTTAAGAAGACCCACCTATATCAGCAAAACTGAGGTTCTTGAAGCATAATATGTACATACACAACTGGCTGCCTAACTTCCACCCCTCATTCTCTATCATTGATCTGTCCATCATTTACTAACTGCAGTAGTTTGTAGATATAACTAAATGAGGACAGAAATACACATTTCATCATCTTTTCTGTGGTACCGATTATCTTTCTCACTACTCAGAACCACTTCACTTGACCACCATCCTTGATTCTTAACATTGTTTCTCTCCACTCATATTTTACATTGTTCACCCCATCTTGTAATGCTACCAAATTATCTCTCCCTCTCCACTGAATCATTTCCTGTTGATTTAGCCCACTCACCACGTATCTTTCCCTCTCATTACATACTATCTATCTTTCCACTTAGTCAACTCCCTTACTCTCATTCCTCTTCTGCCTACTGTACTATTATGATTCTACTGCTCTTCGCCTTTTCTATACTGCTAGTCAGGACCCTCTCTTCTTAAAACTCATATGTAGTATTGATCATCCCTCTATTATTCGCTACATTCATCCCTCACCCCACTCAATATCTAGTCATCAACTACTCTCCCCTACCTTCAATCCTCTGCTACCTCAACTTCTGTTCATCATTCAGTATATTTATACCCTTACCCTATATCTTACCATCCCTCACTCTCTCCACATACCCTTGTAACCTCTACACTCACTTACCTTTCATGTTCATCTGCTTCGAAGGCCCACCCTGACACCCCGTCACCAACCATCTTTATCTCTCTTGAGTAATCAAGTTCCACCTTGATTACTCCAACCCCATCATGTATAATGTGAGCAGCTATGCATCTCCTCTCAGCAAGAAACCTCTTCTTTCATACTGTCGTCAAGTGATTGCTTGTGTCATAGAGATCATACCATTGCTGGACCTTTCATTGTTGGGAGAAAGCTGCATGTAGAATAACTGAAGCAAACTCACAACCTTTAACTTTAATATTTATTGCTGGACATAATATATTTGTAGCAGAATGGATTGACATAAGCAAAATGGAAAACTATTTCTCTCTCTCCCTGTTATAATTGTTATTCGGTCGTAGCAGAGAACACCACTATAAAAATTATGTTTTAAGCATTACTCTGATTGGCTAGTTTGGGGGGGCACAAGTTGTCCCCCAAACAGTTGCACCAGCTTACCTGGTAAACCAATCAGATGCGCTCAATTGGATCACGTATCCTCTTGGCAGAAAAACTATTCACATTTCTGTGAGCTCACCAATTTTTATCAAGGAGTTTGTTTTTCCCTCCAAAAGGAGTCTAACTTGCATTTGACTTCAGGAAGCTATTGCTCGCTTGTTTCGCATGATGACACCATGAATTTCATCACTGCCGACAACAACATCATAATTCAACATGAAAGTATAACGCCAAATCCAGCAATAATATGTTCTCTTCATAAAACACTTGTAATGTATTTATTACCAGTTATTTCGGACTCATAGTCTTGCTATTTTTGGTTATGTCTCCTTACAGACCTGTATATTTTAACAAGTTGCTTCCCAAATTCCACTCCTCTGTTGTTCAATAAACATTGAGTTAAACTTGCAAAAGCTGTTTATTTTCTCATTACAAATATAATGTTCATGTTAGCAGGTTTCCAAACTATCAGTTTGGGAAACTGTTACATATTTGTTGTTGGCTATTTACAATGAACGATATAAATAACTGCCAACTGGGAGGAGAGAAAAACTGTGCTGTGTCCATAGAAGCTACTTATAGTGAATATTCAGAATCGGTCTGTCTGCATAAAACTCCGAAGTTGTCTGCTCAAGTGCCAGAGGGTCATCTGCCTGACAATGGGTGAGGCATGTGAATCAGTCGGCTGCTCTCAACATTCTGCCTGGTGAATTAGGCACCAATCGGTTTATATGGGGTGACGAGAAGGTAAATTTTAGACCACTGGAGAAGCTATATCACACCACAGCTTCATGAAGATTTGTTGGTTTATAGATCAATCACATGAAACTGTGGTGGCTCACTCATAGTGCCTAACCTAGTATCTAGTGGTTAGGGTTCGAATCCCTGCTACAATACTTTAACCACTCTACTGCCTCCATTTCTACTGTAGTCTCACTCAGTTGAAGGGAATCTTGGTCTTGTGAGTTAAATAGCAATCTCACTAGTGCTGTCCCACAAAAATACAAAAACACCAAGTAAACTTTGTAAAGTGGTTGGCATTAAGAAGGGCATCCTGTGGTAGTAACCACGTCAAAGCCAAAATCCTGTCAAACCGTTCAACCCATTAAAAGGACGTTAAAAACGGACAGTGACGACAAGGAGAATAATTTCAGGTTTGATTTTTGTTGATCAGTATTCTGACGGTGCTTTAGGGATTTTTTCAACTTTGTTTTGTCTGTATTGGATCTGTCTTCGTTATTTACATTCTCAATCTTTTTGTTTTCGTGGCTTTGTGTTCATTGCATGTGTTTTCATTATGTAGTCTTTCTTATAAAATAAATATTCTATTTCGAGTTCTGATTATTAAGTTAGCTGGCCTTTTTGGTGTCCAACGTAACATTTTACGATTATATCGTCGGGGTTTCGCTTATAGTTATAGTAGAGTGTCACTATAAAATGTATGTAAATCAAAAATATATTTCTCTCGTATTCCCTTATGTCTTTTACGATTTCTTTGCGAGTTTTGAAAAATTAAAGTCCGGCCTTTTATTCAAATCGACATCATTTTCATGTGGTACCGGTTTAATTGATTCTTAGTGTTTTTAAGTTTTCCACGTCTCATTTTCGTACTTTTTATTCATAAAATTCCAAGTGTGCATTCCCCTTTTCATTATAGTCTTCGTGTGTATTATTATTTTCTTATTTGTGTATGTGAATACAGTAAAGCTTGTATTGATATGAACCCGTGCTTCGGTAGTTTGTTTACACGAGGTATAAAATCATCGAATACTATCAAATTTGTGATGGATTGATTGTAAATAATATTACGTTTACGTTTTTTGTTTATTAATAATCGGCAGAATTTTGACTCAAGGACTGAAAGTTTCATCTGAAAGTTTGATAAGAGCCGACGCACGAAACTCTCTGTCCCTGAGTCACTCTATGAATTCTTCCAATTATTAATTAAAAATCGTATATATACTCATGTTTTGAGTCATATTTTCCTGTTTGCATTACCAAACCTAATATTACTTTTACTTATCCTTCAACAATTTCGTAATTTTTACGATTTGATTTGTTGATTATTATTAACTTTTTATTGATTTTTGTTCTGCAAATGGAATAATATTCCGTTTCTTGGAAATATATAGATCTATTTTTATTTAAAAAAAACAAAAACAAAAAAAAACCAAAGAAATGTATACACTTTGGAAATAAAATATTTGGGTCAGTCAAAAGCTTCCAATAGATTTGACCAACATTATCTGCCAAGACAGTTATATTCGTTTCATTTTCAGATGTTGGATCTCTCTAATGAGCAGTTACGTCTTCTAAGGGGTCAGATGAAACAGTCAACTTTTCGAATAGTTTTGAATCGTGCTTGGTCCATCAAGAGTGACTTCTCTCATCCTTTCTCCATGCCCTGGTTCCTAAGTTATAACTATGGTAACTGGAGATATTGAGAAGCCTCCTATTACAACTGGGACACGGGAGGGCCATGTTTGTTATGTCGTGTTATAACGAGAAAAATAAGACAAAACTTTACATGTGATTCATTTAATCAAGCAGTCATCATTTGATTCGTACTGAATATTTTATTACATCATGATTGGTTAATTAAAATAGTAAGTACAAATAATATTACATTTAAAGGGAAGTAACTCAATACCTTACGACTCCCATCTTAAGACGTAGGGCAAAAAAATATTTTACACATGATCGATCACAGGGATAGACTACTTTCATGTTCTTATGACATTATTTTGGCCAGTCTTAGAAGTTATTACATTCTGTATCTTATTGGTTTGTTAACTATATGACCACTTTTTGCTATTGTTTTACCAAGTAACTCATTTGGAGTCGGCTGCTCAACTGAGTCGGGTTCAGTTAGTTCATAAGACTGATCTGCTGTTCTCTGTCTGAATTGACTGTCAGCCTCTTTTGGCGAGTGAATGTGTCATCGATTTCTTCTGGGTTTTTTTTTCTAGTTGTCGTTTCGACTACATACGATCTCGGTTTATCGCTTTTGTCTTTTGACAGTTGTTGGTATCCATGCTGTGTAATTTATTTGTCCTCGTACATGATCACCAAGTTCTAACGATGTGAGTGGTTTTTCTGCGTGTTGGTCGTATTAGCCTTTCGCGCTTGGCATGTCCATCCTGAACATCTCATTTTCTGCAAGAGGATACAGTATGTCCTCAAACGACTCATAAGAAGTTGTGTAGGTGATTTACCAACCTTGTCTATTGGAGTATTTCGTATGTCTAACAGTGCCAGGTCTTTGTTTCCATCTTGCATTTTTTATATCAGTGTTTCCATGGTTTTCACTGCCATCTCGACTTGACCATTCACTTGTGGAAACGTGGACTGGATGTGATGTGGTGAAAGTCCGATGCCTTGGCAAAAGTTTTAAATTCTGCAGAAAATATCTGTGATGCATTACCTGAAATCAGGGTGTCTGGTATTCCGTGTCAAGTAAAAATTGATTACAGCTTGTATATTACTGTAAAACTGGTTTGATCTCTTAATTGCATTACTTCAGAAAATTTGGAGAAATAGTCAACGATAACACTGTTTCCACACTATTAGTCGAGAATAAAGTAACATCAACATTTGACCAAGGACGTTCTGATATCTGATGAGGCAGTAATGGTTCTCTAGTGTTGTCTGTTCTGAATTTGGCACATATGGTACTCTTTTAACTGCTTCCTGAATTTGTGAATTAATTCTAGACTAAAACAGTACATCTCTGGCTCTCTGCTTATTTCTTACAATGCCTTGATGTGAATGATAAATCTTGTTCACTGTTCCACTTCTGAGCGATTCAGGGATAATTACTCTATCACTTTTGAAAGGCAGTTGGTCATGAAACACAATTTCATCACGGAACTCCCAAAATGGTTTCACTAATGGCAGGCATTCCTTTCTTGATTTTGGCATTTAATACAATGTCAGCCAGTATTGCCAGACTAGCCACTTTGGCTGGTTGCCATCTGAAACTGTTCCTGTTTCATTGATGAAATTGGAAGTGAGCTTCTAGCAATTTATCATAGCGAGAATCATTAGACTCACATACTATACTCTAAAAAGAGTATCAACTACAAGTTTGTACATGATGCTGAGATCATACTTGTGCAGGTGAAAGATCACTTTCTGTACTCGTGGTGTGAATAAACAAAGATTCTTCTGGGAAGTCGATACTATTGATTTGTGATTAGTTTCAACCAATACTGTCTTTACGTACACATAGTTATGGAATCGTTTATATCCAAAAGACTATGGGTAACAGTTACTTCTCTAGTTGTGAATAATTATTGGGAGTGGGGGTGGGGTCGTTAATGCACGTGAAGATCATTTTGTAACATGCATGCTCCTAGATCATCTTTTGAGCTGTTTGCAGAAAGTATGATTAGTTTCTTGACATGAAAATACTTTACAACTGGAGTCTTTATTATCGGTTCTTTTAATTTATCAAAACTCTTCCGGTGTGTATTATTCCATGCAAGTTCGTTGTTATCTTTGGTAAGTTCTGTAATGGTGCAGCAAGATTAGATAAATTAAGAATAGATTTTGCGACATATGTAACCATTCCCAAGAATCTAAGTACGTCTTGCTTGCTTCTGGGCAATAGCATCTCAACACACGCTTTGGGTTTGGTTTAACACGTAACTAACTTTGTCTTTGCCAATTTATGCTTTGTCTGGCTTTATTTTAAGTCATGTTTAAGCAGCATTAGTTAAGGACTCGTTTCAATTTCTTGCCATGTTCTTTGTTGGAACTATAGCAGGAACATTTAGCAATCGAACCTGGATCACTATATCCGATGCAAAAAACAAAAAGAACAAAAAAACAACAACGCAAGAATACGATCATGATTCGCTAGAATATTACCAACATCATACAAAAATATGATCATTCAAGACTTCGTGTGGAACCCGATCTAACAATTTCATCTTTGGCGAGCTTTTTCTGGGCAAGACCACCATTATATATTCAACTCATTTTAACCACTACTGACAGACAGTGGATGGTACACATCAGACCGGACACATAAGACAGCAATCAGAAGACAGTAGCACAGCTAGCAGCTAGGCAGAGCACTGTTACAGCACAAAAACAACGAACGTACGGCGTTAGCAACACACAATAATCAGCTAACATCCCGACAGCGATTACTATCATACCTAGTCCAAGAACAATAAGATTCGAACTACCTCGGTGTTTGTCATTTGTAGTAACGACAACTTTTTTTTTTTTATGATAAAAAACAAAATTTTTTTATCACAAATCTCAAACAGATTTTAGTGTTCTTTATCGGAACAGAACTACCCCACAATAATATGTCGTCAACAATGACTTTCACACCATCGATTCCTTCAAGGATATTTTTCAGAGCTCGTATTTTATCTCCTGATCTGCATAAACCAAATGGTAAATGCGGGAAGCTATATCTGACAAATTATTTACTGTACACAGTTGTGAGCTTTCTTTGCCTAGCTCTATATCTCAGTAACTGTGTCGTGCATCTAGTTTGGTGAACTAAGTAGCCTTGTCTATCTGTGCAGCAACTTCCTCACCTGTAACAGTTGTGTGATGGTCATGTGT
Organism: Octopus rubescens; assembly: GCA_027564515.1. Lineage (NCBI taxonomy): Eukaryota > Metazoa > Mollusca > Cephalopoda > Octopoda > Octopodidae > Octopus > Octopus rubescens. The sequence continues at coordinate 13,856,124 of JAOPUL010003389.1, read as the reverse complement.
AATAACTTTGTTGAGATTAGTCGGTTCATTGCAAATCCTTGTCACCTTTATGTACTATGTCCACTGAGTAAGCCCATGCTGTAGGCTCACACTCTTTGACAATAACGCCAAGCTGTTCCATGCAACAAAGTTCAGCTTTCACTTTATCGCAAATAGTATATAGAATTCTTCGTGTGGAGTATATATGACTGGTGAAGCATCTGGTTTTAACTTAATTGAGTATTGACCAGGTAATTTTCTATGACTTTTACATAGATCTGGGTTTTTAGGGATAAGTTCACAAAATTTACTTCAAGTCATTTTAATAATTCTAATTTAACCCATGCATCTTTTCCCAGGATATGTGATGCTTTCAGATCGACAACTTGAAACACAAGTTTCATGACTTTATTGTTGACTGAGCAGTTAAGTTCACCCTGACCTTATGGTTGCATTGTATGCCGACATTTTCAGTCAGACATTTGTTGACTGTAATGGACCTGAATAAAATTAGCGAAGTGTGCTGTTTGGAATAATATTTGCTCGTGCTGCAATATCTTCGTTTGAAGACGATACTCTGCCTATCTTCTACTATGATGGCTTGTGTCCAGTCAGATGTTGCTGCATTCGTTTCCAATGTGATACCATCTAGAAATAAACATTAATACAATGAATCATTATCTCGTGTGCTTATTTCAGATACACCTTGTGATTGTTTAGAACGGCATCAATTAGCATTTGCTTATGGCATTTTATACATGTTTTCTCCACAGGCAAGACATTGTTTAGGTGGATAAATCCTACCACATGAACTGATCCAGTCATTTTAAGGGCTTTTGTTTTTAGTCTTTGTATGGCGTGCCTTTAACTTTTCGCAAGTTGTTTTTTCTTGTTGTTGATGCTTGTTTTGTGTCACTGCTTAGATTGAAGAATCGTCAGTGATGCTTTTTACCTGCACAATACTTATTTCGATAGCTTTACATTTATCTATAGCCTTTTTATATGTTAATTTTACATCCTGAAGCAGTATCACTCGAGAATCTTTGTTGTGTGTTCCACATACGATCCTGTCTCTGATTAAATCATCCTGTACATCTCCGAATTGACAACTTTAGCTTTAACTTTTAGCTTAATGTAAGTTAGAAATGAATCAAATTTCTTCGATGGTACCTGACTTCTATTATTAAAAGATGGCAGACATATGATATTTTTCTAGAGCTACAGTACTCTTGAAATTTCGTTTTAACAGCGATCGATAATTTTGTCGTTATCGTCTGAATTTTCAAATTTAAAAGAATTAAACACCTATTGTTTTTTTTTGGGGGGGGGGCCTGCAATGTGGAGATAAGTTGTAACATGCACTTTTTCGTCTTTTACTGTAACTCCTGCGGCAAGCGAATAAAAGTCATATTGTTGTTCACATACTTGTAGTTTTCAATTAAATTTCCTTCAAATTTGGGGTTTTTTATGGCTTCAGACTCACCTGGTTTAGGCTGATTTTATCCTCTGAAAGTTCTTCACTTTAAAACAGCTTGCTCATGGACTTTTCCGCAAACAATTAAAATTAAAGGAGGGAGTAAATACTCATCTTTGGGTTTGCGTCTTTGTTTTGTGGTAAGAGTTTATCCCATTCTGACATCATTTTATGTCGTCTCATAGATAACGAGAAAAATAAGAGAAAACTAAGTGGTTCATTTACAGGCAGCCATCGTTAGCCTTGGACTGAATATTTTATTACATTATGATCGGTTAAATAAAACGGATCTTTTCTGTTTGGCTTTCACTATTTGAAATTTTAAAATTAAGTGAACATTTTCAAATTTGGTATATTGATGTGATTTTTTCATGCTGAATCTGATGTTATTATTCACTTCCAGAAAAATTTTAGAAAAATCTTACAGCGGTTTCAAGTTTGATTACTTTTACTCAATAAGAAAACATGATTTGGAAGCTGGCATTTTCTGCGTGATAACTTTTATTAAACAAAATCAAAGTAATATATTACGACGGCGAAAGTTCTAAGAAGTTTTGAAGTTTTAATAAGTTTAAATGAATAAAGTCATGTGAAACGTTAGAACAGGTAATATAAAAAGGAAAAGTCCTCAATGAATTTTTTTTTTCGAAAAATTATAAAAACAAACCGTAGGTTAAATTACAAAACAGAAAACTATACGTTATACTACTGTAGTTCTGTTCATGCAAACAATAGCGAAAATTCAAAAACGAAAGTTTGACATACACTAGGGTTAGAGTTAGGGTTTAGGGTTAGAATTAGGGTTTAGGATTAGGATTTAGGGTTGGAATTAGGTTTGAGGGTTTGAGGTAAAGTTTAGGGTTGAGGTTAAGGGTTTGATTTAGGGTTGTCAAATACTGAGTTTAAGATTTTGGCCATGATGTTAGCAAAAAGGTTGGTACTTGTCATCTGTAGTCTAGTCGAGGAAGCGCAAGCATACATAATACAAATTGGTCCATCTATGATAACATCCGCCTGATACAATACATTATAGAGAAGTTTGGAAACAAAGCTGGCTTCAGTGGAACTGTAGTCAGTTTTTAATAACATTAACCCTCATTACTTTAGAAACCACCATGAAAACATCTGAGTTGGAACCCATTTTCAGAGGCTGGATCGCTGCACTGCACAGTGACACATGCTTGAAGGTCAAAATAAACTGCCAACTCGCAGAATCGTTTTGCATGGCATGCTCAGGACTACAGGGCTTCCCCATCTCACCTTTCCTGTACTTCTTGGTTCTTGAGCCATTGCTGTAGAAGTTGGAGGGTTGAAGTTGACCTATACTGATTCAAGAGGGTTGTATTAGCATAAGTAGATGATTTCATTGTCATGGTGTTGGATACCTTCGAACACCAAGTGAAGGCATTCAGCATCAATTATAAAGGAATACAAGACAGTGGCAGGGATTAAGGTCAACCGGGTTAGTGGATTTGCAGCTCAGCACTTAGAGAAGCGGGTTCATGATGAGGAATTGTGCTGTGGGAGGGATGAACTGATGGACTTATTAAACTGCTTGGAGTCTCGATCAGTTCTGACCTCTAGGATAACTGGAAGTTGGTCAAGTGGCCAGTCTTATTCAGAAATGCACCAAGTGGGAGCTAACCCTGAAAAATTAGGCAGAAGTTGTGTATGCTTATATCATGTGATTGCTTGGTCATCATTGGTGGGGTTGCAATGTTGGATGTGTATTGTGTTGATGACCATCGTCGTGTGGTCTGGCCGGCTGTGTGTATTATAAATGAAGTAACTCAAACTTTTAACATATTTATTGCTGTACATGATTTACTCTGTTGGCTGTTTACAAAAGAAAGATGTTGATAATATAACTGCCGACTGTGAGGGGGGAGCTGTACTGTGTCTTGTAGAAGGCTAGCTGAGATACATCGTGTGTGACTGTCCGAAGTCGTCTCTTGCTCGATGTTGTCTGCCTAAGTGGCCGAGGTGGTCTGCCTAATTGGCTGGGGTGGTCTGTCTGAGTACCTGAAGTGGTCTGCCTGGGTTAGACACCAAACCGTTTTTTATAGGGTAAAAAGGTGGTTGATTTTAGATCATCCAAGAAGCCATATCACGCCACAGCTTCACACTGATTGGTTGTTTTATAGATCAATCACATGAAACTGTAGTGGCTTACTTGTGATCCCAAACTGAATATTTCGGGGTTGGGATTCAAATCCCTACACTTACATCGTCTCTATTATTATTTACTGTCTCACCATCGTACCTTGCACTAGTTGCTGCCTGATCAGATTTGAGTGTCTGTTATTCAATTTCCTACAGAAGAGATGTATATGCTTCACTGACAAGCAGTCCATCTACTACCAGCACCCTCTGCATGGCACTGTGATTGCATCACCTGCAGACATTCTACCCAGTGAATGGGTGTGGTCACCATTCATGAAACTCATCTTTCTGCAGCTCATCTTCTTGATGAAACTGCAGTCCTGGGTGAAGCAAAGCATGAGACTAGGACTCTACCACCTAGAACATCGTATGGAACTCATTGTCCTCTACCAGACTGGCAAATTGATTGATGGATGTTCCATTCTAGCAATTTACAGAGAATTAGTGGCAAGGAAGAGTGATGATGTTCTCAGGGAAGCTCTAGGCATAGATGAAAACAAACTGTTCTTGAGGGTTTTTGGATTGGATACTACTGTTGTAACTTTGAAAAGTCCTTGGCTTGGTAGTGCTATCGAGGGGCACTACCTGTTCAAAATAGGCCTGTCCAATATGTATGCAGCGTTATGAAACCGTTTTACACAAACATGTTCTGTGTCCAGACATTACTGACCTGTGGAGTTATGTTGAACAGCTACTGCTGAATATGGAACACATTCAGCTGTCAGCTGAATCCACCATGGCAATTGACCTACCACTATATTTTATACTGGGCAAGTAAGGTAATTTCCTTTTGTCTGGTGGCTAAGCTGTGTGGTGGATGAAGTTGAAAGAAAGGTGCGGGTGCAGATAAAAAATATAAAGGCGCAGAGCTGAATTCCAGAGGGCCAACATTCTTAGAATTAAGAACTTAGCCATAAGGGTTAGAGCAGGGCCTAGTGTGGTGAAGGTTTGATATATATAATGTGGATGGTGAGATGAGTGGGTCATGAATGCCTAAGTGAAGGTGACATGTGACCAGCTAGTTCCAATAAATAGATGCCATTGTAATAGTGATAGAAAAAGTAGAGAGAGGGGGGGGACAATTGTTCGAAAAGACAATTTCACTTGTCTTGGGAGGCTTGTGAAGGGCATGGGTACTGACCATTCATTCAGACTAAGCCAAATAAATACATAAAGCCTACTGAAAGATTTGAACTCACTACTGCTAGCTGTTGAAAACACTTATCAGTTTAAGAGTTCTGATATTATACATAACTGTTCCAATCGTGGGGCAACTATTTTAAGACAGACAGAATGGACCGTTTGATAACACTGTGTAACATGATTTTTGGGTAGAAACTGTTATTTTCTATTTGCTTACCTCTAGAAAATATGAAAAATGGCTAATATTTCCTTCAAACATTTATTCAACCCCCCAAAGAATCCCTCTCAACACATGGCTATGATGCTTCCCCACTACCCCTGCTCATGATCAAAGATACACATATTGTCAGCCACTAACAAGCAAATCTGTGGTATTGAGCAGAATGTTTGTATAACAATATTTCTGTTTCAGCAACTCAGCACTGAATTTGTTTGAAATGTAATGGAAAATAAGTCAGTTTCAAAACATTGATGTCCAGGTCACAAAAGCAAAGTTTGAAGGGAATAGTTGTCATTTCCTTCGATTTCTAGATAGAAGCAAATTAGAAATAACATTTACTGACCAAAGACAAAAAAAAATGTTGTTACATAGTGTAATTAAGGATCTTAGCCATGGATCTTAATGGTAGCAATGTTAGGATATAATTATTAGCTACCATCAGAGAGAGGGGGAGATAGAGAGAGAGAGAGAGAGAGAGAGAGAGGGAGAGAGAGAGAGAGAGAGAGAGAGAGAGAGAGAGGACACAATGCATTAGAACATTGGATGGGGTATTTGTTCTGATGCTTTGTGTTCCAAGTTCAAGTCCCACCATGGCCTACTTGGGTGGGAGGCTTAATGCATCACCCAGTTTAACACCACCACTTGGTGGGTGTCGTTAGCGGAGAAGTCCTCTCTGAGACAAATATTTGAGCCAGGTTTCCAGTTTTAAGATACCTTCCTCTCACCCCTCTCTCTCACCAATCATAGAGACCTTACAAAGGATCATGGGTACTGCAGTTCTTCATGACTAAAATATATATATATATATATATATATATATAAAAAAGACAAATATTTATTTGTTCACAGCCCTGGAAGCTATATTAGTAATTACTGTAATTACCATTTAATTGGTTCTCTAGTTCTGTTGTGTTCACACCAATCATCCTCATTTCAGCATCGAGATGATTGGTGTTAAAACAACAGGCCATTCTCGCATTAAAGTCATCACACATAAGCACCCAAGCACCAGCACCAACTCCACCACCACCTGCCACCACAACCTGCCACCACCACTGATGTAACTGCTGCTGCCACCACCACCACCACCACCACCACCACCACCACCACACCAGGTGGATAAATTTCTTAACCATCACAGCACAAACTATGAACCTGTGACACAACAGATGAGAAAACTAAAATATTTTGGATACTTCAAAAAAAAAAATCATTTATGAATTTTTTTTTGTTTACTTTCTGGGTTTGGAGGAAGGTGCAGTGCCTGTGGCCTTCATAAGCCATCTTATACCAGTCATATTCCATTCTATACTGGGCACGAAAGCCTGGAATTTAGGGAGAGGGGAGTAGTCAATTTTATCAACCTCAGTTCATAACTGATACTCACTTTATTGACCCCAGTTTGTAACTGATACTCACTTTATCGACCCCGGAAGGATGAAAGGCAAAGTTGACCCCAGCGGCATTTGAACTCAGAACGTAAAGTCGGAAAAAATGCCGCTAAGCATTTCTCCCGGCGCGGTAACAACTCTGCCAGCTCGCCTCCTTTATAATAATAATAATAATCAGTGTTATCATGTACATGTTTTGTAAGTGTTATTATGTACCTGTTTTGCCTTGGTGTAAAAGATGGGCTACAACAAATATTTTGCTCAGATTTGCTTATCAGTTGCTTGACCTTAACCTGTTGAGCATGTCCCTTAGTGGCTGACGATATGTGCATCTCTGATCATGAGCAAGTGTAGTGGGGGAGTTTCATAGCCATGTATCGAGAGGCATTCTTTGGGGTTTGAATAATTCGCCTCTGGAAACACGGGTGTTTTGTTCACCATCCTTAAACAAAACCTTATTCAGGGACCTTTTGAGTGGGATGGGCTACTCGGCCTGAAGAAAATTCTAACTGGGCCCCACCTGCAAGGCCATGTGCTGTTTATCTTGATATGAGATCACCATGTCGCACACATATGGTTGTAATGCATGTGTCTGGTGTACCCTTATCAGATGGGTAGTCATGATGAGTATATTAGTCTTTGTATATTTGTACCCCTTTGTCCTTTTGATGGCATGCGCTGCTCTCTCAATCAATAATAATAATAATGTGTTATGTGACCGTAAAATTTGAAAGGTTAAAAAATAACCTCGTCTCTTTTTCTTATCAGTCTTGGAACCCCTGAAAAGTTACTGGTATTGAAATTCTTCCCCTGACAAACTGATAAAAAGAAAAAACATTTCCCATGCAAATTTCCAAACACAATTCCTCATCTCTACAAAAGACAATGCCGCACACAAAAATGCGGCGGAGCACCTTTTGGTGCAACAGAATATAACATAAAATAGTTAAAAAAAAACATGATGATAATAATAGTAATAATGATGATGATGATGATGATGATGGAATGACGATGACGTAAATAATAAAAATAGAAAACGATAACAACAACAACAACAACAATAATAATGGTGATAATAATAATAATAATAATGATAATAATAATGCAAGCAATAATAAAATAGTTTCTATTTATTACACTTGCACTATATGACAAGTAACTATTGCCTCAATCAGTGAATTATTGATTATCTGATTGATTCATAGAAATTTGGTTAGTGAAGAAAAAGAAAAAAAAAAAAAAGAAAGAAAGAGAGAAAATGGTAAAATATTCCGAGTGATACTTATCTGTTGATCACTGATGAAAAATTAGATAAAGAAAGTTCCAGATTTTTCTAGACAAAAACGAAAAGGATGAACGGTTTGTTATTCCAGATTGGCAAAATTGGAATTCCTTACCTGAAAACAATAAAAAGAGAGAGAAATTAGCCAAAAATAGGTTACAGTATAAGGTGTGTCTGCATGTGTGTGTGTGTGTGTGTGTGTGTGTGTGTGTGTGTGTGTCTGTACATACACACACTTATATGTATATATGAGTTCATATAAAATTTTATATGGACTCATAAAAACCTGATAATGGAGTTTATTGTCTGTGTTAATATATAAGATATTTTTCAATTTTTCCGACTTTACGTTCTGAGTTCAAATGCCGCCAGGGTTGACTTTGTCTTTCATCCTTCTGGGGTCGATAAAGTGAGTACCAGTTACAAACTGGGGTCGATAATATCGACTACTCCCCTCCCCAAACAATTCCAGGCCTTCGTGCCCAGTATAGAATGGAATATATAAAATATCTATATATTAATGCAACAGGTAAATAATCTATTATTTATTATATAGCATAATTATATATATTATTTATATATAAACTCTGAAACATTCGTAGTTTTGATTCCCAATGATAAAATAGATTTTTATCATAAACTTTTATTTATTTATTTATTACTTTATACACTCTTTGTATCGAACTATATATTATTATTATTTGTAGAATGATACATGTAGGAGCTTTTTTATGAGTATCACTGGATTTGTGTAATCCATATATTGTGAATTTATATATATATATATGTAGATATATATACATGATGTGTTTCTTACAGTTTCCATCAACCAAATCCACTCACAAGGTTTTGGTTGGCCCGAGGCTATAGTAGAAGACACTTGCCCAAGGTGCCACGCAGTAGGGCCAAACCCGGAATCATGTGGTTGAGAAGGAAACTTCTTACCACACAGCCACACCTGCGCCTATCATTATTTTCATAATTATTATTATTATTATTATTAATATTGTTATTTTGCCTTTGCTTTTAATTTAACAAGCTGCATCCAAGTCACAACTAGAGACTTGATATGAGTGCAGCTCCTTGGGTCAAAGAGCAAGTTTTGGGATCTAAAGATACAAAAAAGTGAGGTGTGATACAATTGAAAAAAAACAAACTGATGTGTAAGTGTTATTAAAAAAATGATTCCTTTTTATAAAATTTATAATAAAATTGAATGTGTAAGATTGTATTTTCATGTGCAATACCCATAAGTATGATCTTTTGTAATTCCCTTACTATTATTATTGTTATTTTGGAAAAGTAAGTGAGGGTGGAGAGGGAATTGTTCTCTCTCCCAGTGAATTTGTAAAAAGGTGGGTGACTCGGCAAAAATAGTTAGGGTGAATGGACCTACTCTAAGCATGCGCCTATAGATTGGAGAACAACAGATGGGCAAGGGCTCGTGCCATTGGTGGTCAGAGTGATATGGGATCTGTTGAAATTCCTTCATTGGCCCTAGTTGGAAGTTCTCCTGTACAAGGAGGACAACATCATAGATGTCATTCACATCATTTTGTATACTAAGCATACTTTTATCTCATTTCACCTTCCTTACCTTTACTTCCCTGCCCCCTCACCCATTATGTAAACCTCCCACACAAATTGTAAGCTGTCCTAGTAATGTCTCCCTCATCTGATGCCCCTGTGACAAATAAAAATATTATTACTGAGTGAGAGAGCAGCACATGCCATCAAAGTGACATTGGGGTACAAATATACAAAGCCCAATACACTCATCATGAATACCCCTCTGATAAGGATACATCAGGCACAACCATGTGCGCAACATAGTGACCTCATACCAAGATAAACAGCAGCTGGGGCCCAGTTAGAATTTTCTTCAGGTCAAATAGCCCATCCCGCTCAAAAGGTCCCTGAATAAGGGTTATTTAAGGATGTTGAACGAAACACCAATGTTTCCAGGGGTGAATTATTCAAACCCTAAAGGATCCCTCTCAACACATGGTTATGATGCTCCCCACTCCTGCTCATGATCAGAGATGCACATACTGTCCACTAAGGAATGTGCTCAACTGGTTATGGTCAATCAACTGACAAGCAACTCTGTGGTATTGAGCAGATGTGGTATTGCTGTAGCTCATCTTTTACACCAAGACAAAATTATTATTTTTCTTTTTAACTCTGGTTTTGTTGGAACTACTGGAGTCTTGCATGCGTAGCGGGCTTACTAACTGCAGCCTACACAACCACACTATCTGTTCTTTTCAACTATCTAATACTTTCCTGATTATTTTGGCCGTGCCAAGGAGGCAAACCTTTTGTAACAGTTCTACTGGGCATTCTATTCCAATTTCCTTTATATTCTTCTTGATGCCTTCTGATACTGTTCCCAAGGACCCAACAATAATTGGCACTATCTTCACCTTCTTCCTTTACCATGGCCAGGCTATTTCGTACTTAAGATATATCTATTTTACGCCTTCCTTCTTGACTATTCATGGGTCAAACGGGTACGCCACATCAATTACTGGTGTTGTGCCAGAGTTAATTATGTTTCTGATCCTACCACATCAAGTAGTCTAGATTGAGGAGCATTTTGTAACTTCAGTATAAAAGATTTTTTCTACTCCTCATATATGTTCTTACTTCATTTTGAGCACTTTCTGGATAATTCTTCTGAACCTATTAAAAATATTTTCTACACAGCACCCACTCCCATATTAAGATCAATCTTTTCCAAGGTTTGGTCTCAAATTCTTTGTCACTGTTTCTCAAGACCCTAATAATGATCAGCAGAATCAAGGACTTGTTAACTTCTCTTCCAGCATTTGAGAATTTCAAACTTCTACTTATTATTATAACAGTGAATTAAAGTATAGGTGACCAGATGTATATGTATGTCACCATAATTTAATGTCCATGTTCCATGGCTGGTTGCCCTTCCTAATGCCAAGCACTTTACAATGAGTAATGTGTGCTTTTTTTTTTCATGCCACCAGCACTAGCGAGTTCACCATGCAAGACTATAAACCCATAGTGGGGAAGGGGAACTTTATGCTGGGAGAATAAGTATATAGATATGTGTATGTGTGTATATATATATACATATACATACATATATATACACGGAAGATTTGAGTATTTGACCTTACTGTTTCAAGCTTCTTGCATTACATTGGAGGTCAGAAATACGTTGATGTCCCAAAATAAATAACGTAATTTATACAGGTCAAGATGGAAACAACGAAAGAGAGATACCACATAAAAATAGAAAATGGTGGAAAAGAAATAAAAAAATATATAATGCTTGAAAGAAACTTCTCGAAGAAAAGAAAAAAAAAATCGATAAAACGTATAGGTTATCATGATAAATATATAAATGTTGAAGAGGATAACGGTCAAATAAAATGAAATAGAAATAAGAAGAAAATGCTTAACAACCTGGTTCAATAAATTTCATTTGACAACTGAGAAAATAAAATTGAAATATAATTAATTAACAGAGAATATATTGAAAAATTAGAATTAAGGTGATACCCAGGAGAAATGTATATAGTTTAGCTTAGTATGGGGTTTATAACATGAAATATTCATACCCATTGTTATTTTAATGGACCGTATAAAAACAAAACACTCGACATACGGCACACACGGCACACACGGCACAAACTATATACGCTTTACATAAAAATATTGGTTTGTTAGTAAAATCATACAAGACAAATTATTCACTACGTCATCTATACTATATCAATTATTATGTTGTTCAATTTAATCAATTATCAGTATATTAAGATATAGCAATCGTTTATGATTGCTATATTTGGGAGGTTGTGAGTTCGATTCCCAAACCGGGTGATGCGTTATGTCCTTGAGCAAGATACTTTATTTCACGTTGCTCCTTGTATCTGGAGTTGCGACCGATATATAGTATTAACAATTGGAAAGACCAATGGAAAAACCTTGTTTCTTTGGTCCGATTTGACAAAAGTCGATCGCCTTAAAAAAAAAAAAAATCGTTTATGAAAATTCATTGTGGAAAATAACTATAGAAGCAAGATATACATATGGAAAAGAACGTATTCATTATAACAGCTATAGCTTCCGTATGAAAATATCTATTTAACAAACCAGCAGTTGCTATTATGCAGATATCGTTAAGTTATTTAAATTCTTCGAAGTAACATTGATAATGTAAAATGGAATATAAATACGTCTAACCAGCAAACTATATCAATATTCGCCAAGTATTTATATTCAACTTACCCGGAAGATGAGAAATATTGTTAGTGTAGGA
>JAOPUL010003389.1:13338119-13349389 GCA_027564515.1 Octopus rubescens | reverse complement strand
GAGATGCTCGACCGGTGGAAAGTGCGTTGCTTGTTCAGAGCAGCGTACAGGCCGAGCGGGAACGGGATCGTGGAAAGGCACCATCGGACAATCAAGGCCATGGCGGAAAGGGGGCACATTTCGCCAATGGAAGCGGTGTACTGGTACAACATGTCGCCCCGGTCCGGACAAGCTGAAGAATCCGTGCCACACAGAGCAGTGTTCAAGTACGAATGGAGGCATCGCAGCATATCCCCGGAACGCCCTGAAGAGGAGAGAAAACCGGTCCGTGTGGGAATAGGGGATGAAGTTTGGGTTAAACCACCTAGGGTGCGCTGTACGTCTCAATGGAGCAAAGGTACGGTGACAGCAGTCAATTCTGGAAACAATGTCTCTGTGGATGGAATGCCGCGTCACGTTTTGGACCTTCGAAGGATTGTCGCTTCGTCGGACGACGACTCGGGGGAGGAGGAGAACGAGGTACCTGGCTTGAGGAGATCCCGGCGGGTACCGCACCCACCCGGTTGGATGGCGGACTTCGACATGGAGTAGAGTGGGGATGTGATCTTTGAGATCAGGGCGGCGTGTGGAGTGATGACGTACTAGCCGCTGACCGGAAGGCATCGGGCAGTGGCTGCGGGGCAGCAGAAGTGCACGACAGTGGGCCCAAAGGCGCGAGGAGACACAGAGCCTTTTCGGTGGACGAACGTCAGACGTATTGTACGGGTCTGGGACATAGCAGCTGCTAATTCGGGAGTCGGGTTCGGGCTACGGACGGACGAGTCACCGCAACGATCCAGCTTGGGCCAACTGACAAAGGTAGGTGTACTGTTTATGATCTCCCGCACACCACACTTCCTAATACCAACCACTTTACAGAGTGAACTGGATGCCTTTTCCGTGACACCAGCATCAGCAAGGTCACCAAGTAACTTGCAAAATAAAGGTCCTTTGTAAGGGAGGTTGTATTGAAGGAGATAGTTTTGTGTCAGGTGATGAGAGGTTAGAATAAAACAGAGGGACATAAACAGGTGTCTTACTGTAGAGATATATGGTTACCCCAGTCAGAGGAAGAGAGAGAGAGCAAGAGAGATGGTGGCAATGTGCCAGGGCATACTCTCAAGGTATGAGGATCTGAATATAAATGGGATGGTAGAGGATTGCTGAGGGTGCGTGAGTAGGGAGTTCATATGAGTGCAAAAGGGGGTGGGGTGGAATACAGTGTCTGGTGAAACCTGGGTATATAGTGGTATGACCTGGGTATATCATTGCTATGATACAGTTGGCAGGGCAGGAGTGGTGAGGGAGAGATAAGCATAGTGCATGAAGAATAGAAGTTTTGAGGAAGAGGAGAAGACATGATGTAATTTGATTTATTGGGGTAGGATGTGTGAAAAATTTAATGTTACATGTGGGTGGAACACACAGGACTTCCAAAACTCAGTTTCACTGAGGTGGGCGGGTCTTCTCAAGAATCTCATATTGCCAGACATCTTGGTCCATTGTCATCTCCTCCATGAGGCTCAACATCAGGAGATCAGCCCTCACTACTTCATCCCATGTCTTCTTGGATCTCCGTCTTCCACAGGTGCTTTCCACTTTAAGCGATCGGCACTTCTTTATACAGCTGTCTTCATTCATACGCATGTCCAAACCAATGTAGTCCTTTCTCTTGCATACTGCATTGGATTCCTCTTATGCCCAATTCTTATCTCAGCACATTTGCACTTTGTCATACATGTTCACTGATGTTGCATACCCATCAGAACATACTAGCTTCATTCCTCTCTAGTCTACACATATCTTCTGCATTCAGGGTTCATGTCTCACTATTATGGAGTATAGCTGTTCGTATACAAGCATCACACAATCTGCCTTTCACTCTGATAAAGAGTCCTTTTGTTGCCACTAGAGGTGATAGTTCTCTAAACTTCCCACATCCCATTTTTATTCTAGCAACAATACTTTCTGAACATCCTCTACCACTGCCAATTTGGTCACCTAGGTAACAAACTATCTACAACCTCAAGAGAGCCTCCTCGGCATTTGAGAGAGTCTAATTCCCATGTGTTCTTAGTGCTTATATTGTTCCTGTGCATCTGCCACATACAAAGATGACTTTCTCTGTTAACCTACCTGTGATTCCACTGCACCTTCTATGTGTCCATATCTTGCACTGGGTGCAATGAATGGAATTTCTTTCAACACCTTTCCTAATATTGTGCAGGGCCATTTTCCTGATGTGGAGAGAGCCTTATCTGCTTTCTTGCTAACAACAACTTTGGTCTTCACTAGATTAACTTTAAGGACCTTTGATTCCAGGTTTTGCTTCCATACCGGGAATTTCTTCTCCAATTCTGCTACAGATTCTGCCATAAGAGCACACTTAAAAACAACGAAGTGTTGGACCGCACCAGGTGGCAAATGGAGGCGGGGTTGCCCCAAAACCACCTGGTGAAGAACGTTCCAAAAAGACCTGTTGGTGGTTGGCATCATCTGGCATGGACAAGAGAAACCTGCCGCTGATCACGACCGAACGGCGTGGAAGAACCTGAGACTGATATATCATCATCATCATCACCATCATTTAACATCTGTTTTCCATGCTGGCATGAGTTGGAAGTTTGAGCAGAGCTGGAGAACTGTACCAAGTTCCAGCCTGATTTGGCTTGGTTTCTATGGCTGGATGCTCTTCCTAACACCAACCACTTTACAGAGTATATTGGGTGCTTTTTTATGTGGATCGGCAAGGGTGCTTTTTATGTGGACTGGCATGTAAAAACGACAATGACATATATAGATATCATTTAATGTCCACTTTGCTATGCTTGCATGGATTGGATGGAGGTTATTTGAGGCAGATTTTCTATGGCCAGATACTCTTCCTGTTTCCTAGCAAGGTAATATTTCCGTGGCTAGACATGTTCTTGCAGAGGATTGGAAACAAATGATTTTGCTTGTGTGACAGTGATACTTATTTACAACTATCATGTAATCTCAAGACATACATATGCGACAGGCTTCTTTCAGTTTCTGTATATCTCAGTCACTCACAAGGCTTTGATTAGCTTGGGAATTATAGTAGACACTTGCCCAAGGTGCCATGCAGTGAGGCTGAATCTAGAATCATATGGTTGGAAAGCAAACTTCTTGTCACACAACCATGCCTTACCCATCTCAGCAGTTGAGTAGCATGGGATCTGATTAGCATTGAGAGTGGCCACTTTATATGTGTGTGTTTAGGGTAGTTTAAGGGGTGGCCAGTTTGGCTACCACACAGGGTAGCCAAAGCCCATACTACCCCACTGCAACTCAGCTCCTTGCTTCATGATTTTAACATTCAAAGTTCTTGAACCTATAAAGCTTTGTTACCATGCTACTCAGAGCTTAATCTTGAGCCATATTCTATGTACAAACAATGAGGACCATTTAGAGATCAGATACTTTTTTTTAGTTGTTAATTAGTTTAATCCCAAGTTAAGTAATTACTGAACAGATCTATAATCAAAGGCTTCCATGCCATGACAATCTTGTTTTTCTTCTTTTCAGGCATTACTTATCTAGGACTGCATTATCTAATGTGTTCCTCTCTTTTCAATAAGGGCATAAATGGAGCACTATCTCTTCCATTGGATCATTTTTTTAGAGTGGGGAAAGGAATTTTATCTAGTATCTTTTGGTACCATATTTCTGTTGAAATACATTGCCTTTGTTTCAATTAATTTTGAAAATAATGAAAAATGTTGTATATTTGTAATTATTATCTGGTGTTTAGAAGGTTTTAATTAGAAAATGCTTTTAAGGAGAAATGACCGGTTTTAATTTAATTCCTTTATGTTTTGATTTTAAGTTCTCTTGGTGTCAACTTACCCTTCAAAATACACAGGTTTATCAAATATATATTTTGGGTTCAATTAATTTCTCTGTACCTCATTTTTAACTTGAATGAAGCAGTAAATTACCAGATTAAGTTGCCTTGGACCAATTATTTCACGAGAAGGTGCATGACCTAGTGGTCAGGCTCTTAGTCATAATGGTTTCTGATTTAGACATATTATTATTATGTCTGCGTTCCTAAGGCAGTGAGCTGGTAGAATCGTTAGCACGCTGGGAGAAATGCTTAGCGGCAATTTTCCCGACTTTACGTTCTGAGTTCAAATGCCGCCGGGGTCGACTTTGCCTTTCATCCTTCCGGGGTCGATAAAGTGAGTACCAGTTACGAACTGAGGTCGATAATATCGACTAATCCCCTCCCCAAAAATTTCAGGCCTTCATGCCTAGTATAGAAAGGATTATTATGTCTGCGTTCCAACCCAGGCTGCAGCAACAAAGTCCACTTGCCACACCTCTTGGTCCAATATCACTGCCTCAAGGTCCTGGATACATTCCAGGCCAGTGTCTGTAATCAAGTTGTCAATGTAAGTGTGACGATGTTTTCCTTTTTGTGCATCACCATGAAGTGGTTTCTACAAGACTAATTTGGGTGGTGCACGCAGTGACCAGATAGTCGCAGCCATCTTTGCCTGATCTTCTTGCTAACTTTCATCAGGTTTCCGTAAAGGCATTCGTTTGTCATATGTTGCTACCATTTCACATTTAGGGCCATTCGTAGCATCCTTGTGTAACATCCATCTATCCCATTTGATAATTTCTTTGTCAGTGTCCATGTTTCACTGCCGTATAATTAGCACTGATTCGACAGTTGCAATGAACAGCTTGATTTTGATTCACCTTATGTCTAAATTTTGGTGAATCAAAATTTAGACATAAGGTCAGCAATTTTGAGGAGAGAGGATTAGTTGATGCCATCAACCCTAACACTTAGCTGGTACTTTATTTTATCAACCCTTACTCTACTTAGCTGGCAAAAATGGAAATTAAAACTGACAAGTCAGCATGGTAGCATTAATGAGTCCAGTCTGATCAAAATCCTTCAGGTATGAAGCAGGATTCATTGAATAATGGATGGCTATATCCTGTTTTTTTTCTTTACTCATTAACTGTTATGTTCTGAGTTTAACTCCTGCTGTGGTTGATAAATAACAATTATGTACTGGGCCTTATTCAATTTACTTATACTCCATACATAATTTTTTTTTTTTTGCTCATAAACATCATTGCAATTTGACAATTTCTAATATAGGTTAGAATGAAAGGAATTTTGTGAGTTGGAGTGTGTGGATGCGGCGAGGGTATAATGGATTAAACTGATGCCCAGATTGGACTGGTATTTCATTTATTGACCCTGCAAAGATAAAAGGCATGTAAAGCATGCCTGGAATTTGAACTCAGAATGTAAAAAGAACATAACTAAATACTAAAAAGACATTTTTTTGTCTGACAGTCTACCAATTCTGCTATCCACTGCCAATTATCAACATAAATTCTTTCTAATTTTGGCACAAGACCAGCAACTTTGTGGGGATGGGGAATGTCGATTACATTGACTCCAATACTTGGCAGCTACTTATTTTATCAACCCCAATAGGACAAACAGCAAAGTTGACCTTGGTGGCATTTGAACTCAGAATGTAGAGTCAGGAGAGATACTGCTAAGTATTTTTTTCTAATGTTCTAACAATCCTACCAACTTGCTGGCTTAATTATCATTGTAAAATAAATATTATTTAAGTGTGTGTGTGTTTTTTTTCTGTTGTGGTTGCTGTTTAGCCCCAGATTAGCTCTGATAGAGCTGATCTATGATGCATTCTAGTTGCAACCACTTTGTTTTTTAAAAAAAATTCTGTCTGAATATATTTAGGATTACATTACCCAATGTGTCTTAACTTATTTAGGAAGATAGAGTGTGATGTGAAGGAGGTTTATAACAGCTTGAATGACCATAATGAAGGACTCCCTTCAGCTCAAAAAAAAAAAAAGTACCAGTAATACAATGACTTTTGCAATCATTAAATAAATTTCAGTTAATTATGAAGTTGATACTTTTCCTGCATCACTGTCTCTCTGGAAGAAATTGGCTGTGTTTGAAGGTAGAGTGGGATAAACTCTGTCAGAACAGGTATGTCATTATAGCACCCCTGTGGGTCTATCAGAAGTTGAGATCCCAACGTAGTAAGGATGTTTGGTTGTTAGTGGTGGGGTATGATATTAATATATGGTAGTAAGAGGCTGATCTGTTCTTAATGGTGGTTATCATCATCATTTAACACCTGTATTCCATGTTGGCATGGGTTGGGTAGCCTGAAGGCTGCATTGATCTCCAATGTCTGCTTTGTCAAGGTTTCTATGGCTGGATGCTTCTCCTAATGCCAACTGTTTTACAGAATGCACCAGATGCTTTTCTTTACCGTGTGTGGTATTTAGTGGTAACTGTAGGTAGTTAATGTATGATAGCATTTAGTGGTGATTAATGTGTGGTAGCTATTGGTGCTTAATGTGTTTTACATCCATCTTTTCCATGCTGGCATAGGTTGGAGGAGACTTTACAAGGCAGTATTTTGCAGCCTGTTGTCAACTCTTATATATTTTTCAAGTGAGGGACTTCTTATTCTAAGGACTATAAAAGTGTATTTTGTTTACAGGGAATGTAAACATGACATTGCTGTTTTATTCAGATAGATGCAGAATGTCAACACACATACATAACATGCCTTCATATAGTTTTCATCTATCAATTCCACTCACAAGGAATTGATCGGTCTGAAGCTATAGGCAAAGATACTTGCCCAAGGTGCCACACAGTAGGGTACAAACCAAAACCATGTGGTTATGAATAAAACTCTGTAACCACACAACCATGCTTGTAAAGTCAGTGTAAAGTGTATCCTGAGTCTAATGGTGTGTGGGACTCCTTGCAAACAAACAGGTCAACAGTTTGTGTTCTATAACCAGTTTTAGTATGTAGTTTCTTATTGGGTCTGTCTACCTAGCTACATATAGCTAACATCAGTTGTTATAATAGACAACTGTAAGCAGCAACATCAGTCTATAATTGAGAGATGTTTCATATAACTTAGAGCAATCAGTCCAACTCCTGTGAGTATACCTTGGAGGGAGATGGGCTGTTCTTGCCTAATTATATGAAGATGTTTGTTTAACCTGGACAGCCTGACAGTAGAAGATCTATGTTGAAAGGTGTTCCAACTATAACTATCTCATCTTTTGTGTTCAGGATTACATTGCCTATTACAAGATCCAGTCCTTGTTGCGGTGGGGTGGCTTGCATGATGCTGAGTGTTATGCCAGTGGAGTGCAAGCTTCTGGTAGGACCTCCCATGCTGGACAGGAGGCAAAAGATAGAAGCCAGGTTAATAGTGACCACCTCTTCCCAGAGGTAAAAATGAATTTGTGTAAGGCCAATACCCCTATCTAGGAAAAACAGAAGCATTGATTACAATTCAAAACCAACAAGACCTTGGAGAGGAAGGGCTTCCTTCAGGGAAACATATGATGTGGGATAATGAGGCAGGGCTGGAAAAGCAAGGATCCAACCAGAGGAGAAAAATCATTGATGGCCTATGCTCCATAAGAGGTGAATATCTTAAGTAAGGATTGCATTAGCCAAATTATTTTTTATCTGTCTTAGTCATTTGACTGCGGCCATGCTGGAGCACTACCTTGAAGTGTTCTAGTCAAACAAATCGATTCCAGGACTTTTTTTTCAAGCCTAGTACTTATTTTATCGGTCTCTTATGCCAAACCGTTAGGTTACAGGGACATAAACACACCAACACCGGTTGTCAAGTGGTGGTGGGGGACACCTGGGACCATGCCAAGAGTCCTGTGCTGGTGCCATATAAAAAAAAAGGCACAACCGCCAAAAGTCCTGTACTGGTTTCATGTAAAAAGCACTCACATTAAGAGTCCTGCCATGTTAAAATAACATGCGCCAAGAGTCCTATGCTGATGCCACGTAAAAAGCACATGCATCTAGAGTCCTGCCATGTTAAAAGCATGTGTGGCGAGAGTCCTGCGCCAGTGCCACATAAAAAGTACCTGCGCTTGTGCCACATAAAGCACCCGCGTCGAGTCCTGTGCCACGTAAAGCAACCACGTTGAGAATCCTGTGCCAGTGCTATGTAAAGCACCCGCGTCAAGAGTCCTGTGCCAGTGGCACGTTAAAGTACCCACTGTAAAGTGGTTGGCGTTAGTAAGGGCATCCAGCCGTAGAAACCAAGCCAAATCAGACTGGAACATGGTACAGCCCTCCGGCTCTGGTCAAACCCATGTCAGCATGGAAAACGGATGTTAAAGGAGGATGATATATATATACAATGGACTTCTTTCATTTTTGTTTTTTAAAGATAGTATTTCTACCTGTTCAAATGACCACATAGAGATTCCCTTGTTTTTGTAACATTAGGATGTAGTCTTTGGTGTGCAACACAGATCTAATAGGCAACATTGGTGTTTCTCATAGGAGAGGGACCTGCAAGGATTGAAAAAAGGAGCAATCGAATTTCATAAAATTAAGATGGTTTAAAAATGTTTACATTTATCCAACATCATGGCTAAGAAAGAAGTATCATCTTTTATTTGTTTCAGTCACTGGAATGTGGCCATAATGGGGCACTGCCTTGAAAAATTCTGTTGGATTACGAACGAATTCATAAATATCATGGAAGCAGTTATAAGAAGTATATTTGCGTAGTACCCTAACCATGAGGTTAGGGTACTAGTTTACCTTCCAACCACATGGTTTTGGGTTCCGCACCTTAGGCCTTTTGTTATAGTCCTTGGCAGAACAAAGGCTTGTGAATGGATTTGGTAGATGGAAACTCAAACAAGCATGTCGTGTGTGTGTGTCTTCTTGTCTTGACATTTCGTGATAGCTGTAAATAATTGTCACTGTCAAACAAGCAGTTTTATTCATTACTGATATTCTGTGAAAACATGTTTGGCCATGGGGAAATAGTACCTTACTTGGAAACAGGTGGGGGCTGACAATAGGATGAACATCTGTTTGCAGAAAATCTGCCTCAATAAAATGTCTGACCCATGCTCGCATGGACAAGTGGGCATAAAATAAAGATGACAACGAGACTTCACTAAAGAGCAACTCTTTTTTAGAACCTCAATTCCTGATGGATTTGTCAGGGCATTATCATGGCCTTGGGCATTTTAAATCTGGAGGATCCCATCTTTCACCAGGATTGGACAGAAGTTGGTTTTATTTAGAGAAAGAGAAAAAATAAAAGACAAGAACAAAGTTAGCCTCAGCAGGATTTGAACCTAAGTGCAGAGAACTGGAAAGAATCCTACAGAGTAATAACTGGCTGTGAATCCTAAAAACTCAGCACACTGTCACCATCAATACATTTTAACAAATTGAAAAAGACAACATACACACAAAAATAATTAAAAGGCAAATACAATACAGAATTATATATTTCTTTTTATTGGCTTAATAAATAATCAAAACAGATGGGAAAGATAAAAAATAACATTTAAAAAAAAAAACAAAACAAAAAACAAAAAAAAAAAGAACGAAAAAGTACAACCATACATTAGAAAAAGAAAATGTAAATTTGTTGATGTATGTTGAATTAAGTGAAATATGGAGTCTATTTTGTAAAACATCTATTTAAAATTATTTTTTTTTAATGCTGTTGTGTCACACTCAAAGCCAATTTCACAAAACCACCTGCTAACATTTACAAGTGTGTGTATGTCTGTATGTGCCTGTGTGAAACTAAATACGAGAGAGAGAGTTATTTAGAAAATTGAAATTAAACAAAAAAATTCAAAGGACAAGATACTCCACCTCCCACCCATCCCCAAAAAACAAAAGTCCAAATGAAACTGAAAAACAGAATTAGTTAAAAAGAGAGGAAGAGAGATTTAAAAATAAAATAATGGATACTAAAGTTTTTGTTATACTTAATAACTATTTATAAATTTGATATCATATACTTACACACATAAATACATATACACATACATACATGTACACACACACACACACATACATAGGCACATACACAGACATATAGGCACATATATACATATACATACACACATATATATGCCTATATAAATGTTATAATTTATTTATCATAGAAAATTAACTCTCATATACCTGAATTAATTAGAAATATCTAAATATATGGCATGTGGGAAGGTTTTCTGATTGGTCAAAATATGAATAACAAACAAAAAATTACACACACACACACACCAACATACATGCATGAAATGATCCATCTCACTCATACACACACACTGGAAGAGCCAATAAATTCTGGTTTAGTATACAAACACTATTGTTTTATATGTTGTGCTAACTGAATAAGCAAATATATATATATATATATATATATATATATATATATATATATTAGTTCCCTTGTGTAGAAAACACTAGACTGCACAATAAATTTTTACCTTTTAAGATTTCAGAATAATGCTGATGCTGACATAACAAATTTTCTTAAAAACTAAAATAAAACTAAAATGAAATTAAAAAACAATCTAAATTAATAAAAGTTAAAGAGTCCAATTTTGAATTTTTTTTTTTATTTTCATATTTTTATACAAACTGATCAAATTTTACCGGACCATGAACATTTATCGAGCCATATATAAAGAAAGGCTCTTTGAATAATGGAGAGAGAGAGAATAATATCTTTGAATGTTTGATCTTAAAAAAAGATTTCAATCCTGATGATTTTCCACATCGGCACAAGGCCACAAATTTGTAGGCAAGGGTTATAGCCAAACGAATTATGTTTAATATATATATATATATATACACATATATATAGGTACACACACACACATATATACATATATATATCAATGACTGATACTTTATTTGGTCAACCCAGAAGATTCAAACTCAGAACATGAAGGAATGAAGCTAAATACTTTAACAAATTTAGTTTGATACTCTACCATTTTTTGCCATTCCACTGTTCTATAAACAACCACCACTACAACAACAACAACGATTTCTTACAATGGCACAATGCTACACATTTCTAGGTAAATATTAAGTAGTAATAGTTTTAATACTAGTAGTAATAATAACAATCAATAATATTTAACAACATATGCTAATTACTACCAATGAATATCATTTTATTTGCCAGAAGGATAGCAAAGGAAGAGAATGTTTGAAAAAAAAAAAATACAAAAGAAAAGTAAAAATTGATGGCATATAACGTCAGAATGGATACACAGATAAGCAGTTTCCATACACAGAAATGATTTATTAATAACTGGTCTGCCTACAGATTTAAATTTATTTTTTTTATATACAAAACACACTCAAGAGAATAAACTCACCAAACGGAAGACAACAGTAAAAGCAAAAGGTGTTAACTAAAAGA
>JAOPUL010003389.1:13303843-13314211 GCA_027564515.1 Octopus rubescens | reverse complement strand
TCTTTCAGTTTCCGTCTACCAAATCCACTCACAAGGCTTTGGTCGGCCCGAGGCTATAGTTAAAGACACTTGCCCAATGTGCCACGCAGTGGGACTGAACCCGGAGCCATGGGGTTGGTAAGTAAGCTTCTTACCACACAGCCACGCCTGCACCTAATATATATAATATAAACTTCTAAAGTTATTAGTATAATAACAGAAAGGAGTTAACTATTTTGCTCCACAAATTAAGTGAACTTGATTAAACAAAATCCAAAACTGTAGAAAGAGCCCAAAAGAATGGAATATAAGATGGTATATAATTGTAGTATGGTATTAACCCTTTTAATACCAATCTGCTTGAGACTGCATCTTGTTCTGATAATAACTCACCATTTTAAAGCGATCTAAATTAAAACCTCATATGTTCCAAAAAACCAGCTTAATAATGATAAAGTTATTTTCCTAAGTTCTTCATTATTTTCAAAATTAACAGAAACAAAGGAAGTATATTTTAACAGAAATATGATAATCAAAGGGTTGAGTTTTTCATGGAAGGCATGTGGCCCAGTGTCTAGGTTATTGAATTATTGAAGTCTCAATCATATGGTCATAGGTTTGATTGCTGGCCTGGGAGGTACATTGTATCTTTGGGCAAGGGATTTTACTTCACATTACTTAATGAATGAATACCTAATTAGTGTAAAGTTAATTTAGTATCACTAACAAATCAGTAGTACGAGGAAAGCCCTTCAGACATGAATAGCTATATATCCATCAGTGAACTCCCAAACCTTATTTTTACCCTTTTACACCAACCCAATTAAAAATAAAAAAAACAAACTTTCCAACTAAGCATCGAAACAAAACTCAGAAAATGGAAACTGTCATGTAATGAACCAAAATGAAAACTTAGTTAGGCCCCAATAAAATGTGATTTATTAAGTATATTAGGTTATTTTCAGAAAAACAAAAGAGAAGCTAGCTAAATGCCTAACAGAGAAAATTGGTCAAGTCTCCCATTCTTTTAAAAGAATGTACTGATTCTTAGCTAGATGTTTAACCAAGACATACATTTTAGATTTTTTTTGCAAACAACTTGCAGATGCAAGTGCTACTAATTGAAAGATCCGCATACAAGAGAGAATGCGTGCCGTTTCGGGGTCTTCCTCCCTTCTCCTTCCTCTCCTCACTCAACCTATCTAATCTTCTGAACCACTTCATTTACATTCACTGCCCTGTACCTTGAAGGTACACCACAATACATCTCCACCACCATTTTTTCTCTCTCCTCTCCTTTCCAACTGAGGTAGCTATGTATCTCCCCCACAGCAAGACACCTGTTACTATTCCTCTATTATACTTTAAATACATATATCATTTAACATCCTTTTATATTATACACACACACACACCAAAGCCTTGTGAGTGGATTTGTGTCTTTGTAACTTAGTGGTTCAGCAAAAAGAAGCCTATAGAATAAGTATCAGGCTTAGGGAAAAAAGAATATAAGTACTGGGGTCAATTTGTTTGACTAAACCCTTCAAGGTGGTGCCCCAGCATGGCTGCAGTTCAATGACTGAGGCAAGTAGAAGATAAAAGATATATATATATATTTATATATTGCATAAAGTAGGAGAAAAGTGCCTGGAGATAAAAATATAGTTTTCCCTATTTATAACTTTTGGTTTTTCTTACAAATGTTTTGAAGTAAGGTAATATTTCCCCATTGCCAGACATGTTTTTCATGGAAGACGGGAAATGAACATCACTTATATGATGGTGATGCACGTTTACAACCATCACATGATGTCGACGGGCTTCCATATAGTTTCCATCTACCATACCCACTCACATGGCTTTGATTGGCCGGGAGCTATAGTAGAAGACACTCGCTCAAAGCACTGTACAGCGAGACATTTATCATAGCTACTGTGGTTTCAAATATGACTGAAGTAGAGCAGGCCTACTGGACAAATCTTAAAAATGATAATGAAGCACATAAAAACATTTAAAACTTTGATTGACATCAAAGAGTTACTGTGTTAAAATAGGAATTTAGCAAAAAAAACAAACAAAAAAAACATAACCCCAAAAAACATTTAAAAAAATTTGAAATTGTAGACTTACTTCTTGAAGAATAGGCACGCATACTTTGTGCATACTCATCTTTAGAGTTTGGAGCGTAACCAGATTTTGTAAAGTACACATGTATATATATGGAGCCATTGCTTAATACTGCCTGAGAGAGAGAGATGAAGAAAATATATAAATATTATAGTGTGTTAACATGGGGAGTCAAATATATTGTGAAATAAGGCGTTTGCATTGCACAACTAATTCGGGGAATGTATGCATAGAAAAGTGAATACATGTGTATGTGAGTATAACTAAGTAAGTTATTTAGCCACGGGTCAACTCATAACAGGCAGGCCTAAGTGGATATCACAGAATTACTTACATCTACTGTGATACATGCTTGGTGAAAAGGTATTGTGAGATAATAGAAGGTATTTGTTGTAAAAGAGCTGGGAACAAACAGAAATATCAGAGTTGAGAACAGTATGGTCAAATGGGAAAGAGGAAATAATCTGGATGCTTGGAGACCAGTTTGAGAGCAACCAATATCATAAAACAAAATATTTAATGATGATGATATTCTTATCTGAAATGGCTCAGTGTTATGGTATAATGAAAAAATAAATTTTCTCTCCTATAAACTGATAAATTACGGAGATGGATGACTTAGATTACTGCCTTGGCATTTGAAGAATGTGAAACTTCTTAAAAATAAAGTCAGTTATGACACAGTTTCAAACATTTTAACTTCAAAGAGAATAAATTTGAGGCAAACAGACGAATATAACAACAATATGTAAAAATATATAATGCACACCAATTCCATATAATTTACTCTCAATATGCTGCTATATTAAATTTAACATATGGTATGGTCACTAAGCTTAAAATAGATGTGATAGCCAGTTATAATGAAACGGTAAGAAATTAATTTCAGCAGTGAATAGATATTTTAAGTGCATCCTCAACATGCTGGTAGTCTATTGTATTCTTGAAGGATTAGCTGGGGTGTTAGCACTAGAGTCTCATCGGTTTTACCAATTTTCCTTTATTTCAGTACCGAGATTAGTTACACATTCATGGTTAATAACATAAATTTCCTGATATTATATAGTGAAATTATTTGCCTGTCCAATTGTGATGGCCACACATTTTTTGTTTCTTTTCTTAGAATAAAGGAAGAATTAATTTAGTTTAGTGTAAAACGAAGAAGTAGCTAAGAATTCTAAACTATTCAAGCAATGAAATAACTAAGCAAAAATAATGTTGTGGGTCTTTTGAAAATACTGACAACGAAATAAATCCACCAGGACAAATAATTTTGAATATAGATAAGCATTTTGTTCATTTCTAGTCTTCTGTGAAAACTATGTTTGGCCTTGGGGAAATATTACCTCACTTGGAAGCAGGAAGGGCACCTGGCCTTAGAAAATCTGCCTCAACAAATTCTGTCTGACCCATGCAAGCATGGAAAAGTGGATGTTAAATAATGATGACAGACTGCAAAGCATTCTTTTGAGGTAAAAAGTTGCTATTTAGCCCCAAGTTAGACTGATGATCAAAGGTCCTCAAGTTATAATAACCCTATTTTCTTTTTCAAGAATAGTGTACCTCAAAAGTAGTGGATTGGCAGAACTGTGGTATTTAGTAACAACCCTTTAAGGTCTGAATTCAAATGTTGAGGTCAACTTTACATTTCAGCCTTGATGTGAATAGAATTATAATAGATTAAAGAGGAACCAATGTACTCTTATTTCTTAAATACATAGGGTGAGAGTTGAGGAAGATTTAGCTACTATTTCTAACAAGTTGGACAATCAAATAGAGGTTGGTGTGTTAAGCGATAATTGCTTAAGTGTTGAAGATATCAGGCTAAATAAGCCATGTTAATGACTCGTTAATTAATCAGACACTATAGGAAGGTGTTATCCCCAACAACTAATTTATTAAGGGCAAAAGTGATGCAGAAGAGTTAGGGAGAAATTCACAGAGAAACTAAATCTTTAAACTACTTGATAGAATCTGGGTTTGTTGCAGGATGGAGGCATACACATCATATATTTCTAGTGAGTCATCATCTTAGAGAAGTGTCACACTATGTTGTCTGAGAACTCCATTAGTAAGTAGAAGAATGGTTTGGGAAATAAGTCCTGAAGATGTAAGGAAAGTTAGGGTTAGCTGTGAGATCAGAATTTAGTGTAAACCAAGGTTCTACCTTCAGAGTACTTCTATTCATTAAAGTTCTTGAAAAGTGCAAGGAGATAATCTGCATGACTGACAGAAAACCAACACTTGAAAATTTAAGCCAGCTGGCTAGATTTTATTGCTAGTTTCTGTTACCTAGGTGATTTATTCTAGTGTTGAAGGTGGCTGTTGTGAAAGTAAAGTTATAAGGAAATATTGAAAAAAGTTTAGGGAGCTTCTTTGGGAAATAAGAAGAGTCTTGTTCTGAAAAAAATGTGTGATACTGGATGAGAAATAGACACTGAATGTGGAAGATATGAGGTGGCTAGAGAAAAATGAAGTGTGAGATTATTACACACACTGTAAGATTAAGTGCAAGAGAACTAGAAATCAGCAGATGTATGAAATATAAGATGTATAATGAGATGTAGTATTGAATGTGGAGGGTCTGCTGTGGATGGAGAAAAATTATGTGCATATGATCAGTCATATATGTGTGTGTGTGTGTGTATATGCACACACATACACACTTATTCTTTTACTGGTTTCAGTCAAAGGCCGGAGCCATGCTGGAGCACCAAATTTCAGTGTTTTGGGGTCTCCTTTCTGTACCGTTTTTGGTGAAGTAGCGAGTTGGACATACAAAAGTACATAAATATGTACACACATACATGCAAACACACTGTTAATTTACATAAAGGAGGATCTCAAGTGAACTGAGACAACCATTAGATATATGATATTACATCTTAAATTAGACATGATGTATTGAATATGAAAGATCTGTGGAGACAGAGAGAAATGGTGTGTGTGTGGTGGACACTGCAGAAGCTAGGAGTAGATGAATATCTAATGAAAACTGTTCAAGCATGTACAGAAGTGCTGTCATTAAGGTGAGAGTTAGCAATGGGTATAGTAATGAATTTAGTGGGCAGCTAGGAATTCACAAGGGTTCAGTTATCAGCCCCTTCCAATTTATCATAGTTTTCCAGGCCATAACAAACGAATTTAAGTCTGGTTGCCTATTACCTTGTTTTTATAGCTGAAACTGTAGAATTAGAAATGAACTTCCAGATGTGGGAGCAAAACATAGAATCAAAGGGTCTTAAAGTTAACTTAGCAAAGACTGAAGTTCTAGAAAGCAGGAAATGGCTCTGTTTGGTATGTAGAAGAGGTGTTGGTAAAAATTCCATAAGGTGTACCCTATGCAAACTATGGACACAGAAGAGGTGTAGTAGCATCACAAGAAAGTTAACAGATATTGTAGACTGTTTGTGGTAGATGCATAGGTGCAATAAACACTAAGAGCATATGGGGAATAGATTTTCTGGAATGCCCAAGAGGATCCTTAGAGATAGTAGTTGTCTACAAAAAGCAACTCTACATAGTTGTAAAACAAGCATGCTCTGCTGGATGTGCAACAAAGTACAATGGTGTTGAAGGAAAAACTGAGTATCAGATGTGGAGTGCAACATAGAAGACTGTGCTGGTATGGCCATGTAATGCATATGGGTGAGGACAACTGCATAAAGTGCTGATTGCTAAATGTGGATGGAACCTGTGGAAGAGGGAGACCCAGGAAGTCATGGGATAAGATGTAGTGAAGACAAATCTCAAAATGTTGAACTTCATGGAGGAGATGATAAAAGGACTGGGATGAATAGAGATATGCTGTACTTGGAAAAGACCCACCCATCTCTTGTCAAGTCTTTCCCAACAACTCATCTAACTATGGTACCACCCTTTACACTTATCACCTCTTTTTGCCTGACCCACTCTTATTTCCTTCACCCAACCCCAAACTGATATTCACTGCATCCACTCCAATCATCTGTCACACTCCCAAGAAATTACTTACTCACCCTTTCTGTCCCTATATCCCTATTCTCTCTCACATATTCACCTTGTAACATAAGGGTATGCCCTCAAGGTACATCTCTCTCCCTTTCCAGCAGGGGAATACATATATTCATCTCTTCAGCAAGACACCTATTCCTGTCCCTCTATCATATATTCACATTCTTCAATATAATACTCCACTCAATTGAGGGCCTTGCGAGTATTTGATAACCTCACTATTGGTAGTACTATGAAACAGAATATATATAGGGCATCCAGTCATAGAAATCGTGCCCAAGCTGACAGAAGAGACAGGTGTAGTCCCCTGGACTTGTCAGTCCCTGTTGAACCATCTAAGCCATGCCTGGATGGAAAAAGAGACATTAAATGATGATATATCACCATCATTATTTTAATGTCTATTTACCATGCTCAGATGGAATTTATTGCGACAGATTTTCTATAACTGGATGCTCTCTCTGCTGCCAACCTGTTTCCAAATAAGGTAATATTTCTCCATGGCTGGACATTCATTTACAACAATCACATGACAGTTTAAGGCAAGGAGACATCAACTCAGGCACACATACAATGGGCTTCTTTCAGTTTTCATCTATGGAATCTACTCACAAAGCTTTGGTTGGTCCAAGACTATAGCAGAAGACACTTATCCAATGTGCCTTTCGGTGGGACTGAACCTGGTACAAAGTGATTGAGAAGCAAGATTCTAAACCATGCCTGTGCGTGCACACACACACTATTAAGTTGGATGTAAGGTGGAGAATAAATAAGTTAAAAGAGTGGTTAGACATTAAATATATCAGCTGATGTAAGTAAAAGAAACAACTACACTAGTTTAGACAGACATGTGAATAGATGAACGCAGTGTGAAGAAGTGTTGTGCTGACAGTGGAATGTACAAGCAGTAAAAGAGGTTCAGTCTTTCACAAGAAATGACAAAACATTAACACAAGTGGCATATGTTAGACTGCAGGCATTTCCAACTTTTGTCAGCATGGAGAAAGAGATCTTAAAATGATAAAGAGGAATTTGTATCCACACCCAATATTAACTTCCTTAAGTTCTTTATACAAAGAACATTTTATACATGTACACTGAGAGTGATAAAGTAGTAGGAATACCTAATGTGAATTGAACCTACATCTTACTAATAACCCAATTACTTTAGTCTACAGATACTCCACTTACACACCATAAAAAAAAACCAACTATGCACTTTTATGCTCATATCCTCATGTTCCCAACAACTTTGTCATCTGCTTTGTAATCCCTGTGTTGATTGTATGAATCTATAACACTGCATTTCTCACAATCATTATTATGGATCATATTGCTTGAAATTTCAGCCAGGAACCCTCTGATAGGATTATCCTGCTTTATGAACATGTCAAAATATTAAGATGTGTGTTAGTTTCCACAATCACTGGAATTATGATGCTTTATGATAGCGAGATGTAACTATTGAATGTATGTTGTAGGTCTATTGAGACTAGAGTGATGCGAGGTGTGTATGATATATTGGATAGACGCTATTAATTTACATGTGCAAGAGAGAAGACTGTGCTGGTATGGTCATGTGATGCGTATGGATGAGGACAGCTGGATCAAGAAGTGCCAATCTCTAATTGTGAAGGGGTAGACCTAGGAAGATGTGGGAGGAAGTGGTGAGAAAGGATCTTCAGACATTGGGCTTTTACAGAGGAGATGACAAGGGACCGAAACTTCTGGTGGTTTGCCGTGCTTGAGAAGACATTCCAAGCTAAGTAAAATCGTGGTTGTCCATGCATACAGGTATGTCCTCTACATCCCTCTCTCAGCTAAGAGATTGTAATCTTGCAGGATCATGGGCGCTGGTGCCACGTAAAAGCACCCAGTACACACTGTAAAGTGGTTGGCATTAGGAAGGGCATAAAATGAATATTTTCCCCCTCTCCCTTGGAAAATAAATATAGAGAGAATGCAAGGTTATTATAATTCATGTTAGGTTTCAATATAATGGAGATCGCAATAAGAATGGATTACTACCATGGTATACACCCTGAGAGGATAGTAAACATCATACCTATAATGATTGGAAGGTATTTGAAGAAGTAACTTTTACTGATAATTTTATAATTATATTCTTATTAGAATTTGCATTGTTAATTACAAGTCTCCTATGGACCAACCATTAGTTAATTGCTTTTAAAAAGCAAGAGTGACAAGGGATTGTCTGTGCAACCAGAGTGGAACAAATATCACAAAGATTTTCATTCAAAGGCATGGCCAGTAGGTTTTCTCACTAGTATTTACATCATTCACTGATATATATAGCTGAAAGGTAGATACAACCATATATATATATATATATATATATATATATATACACACACATATTGATATATATGATTGACTCCTACATAGTTTCTTCTCTATCAAATTCCACTCTCAATGCATTAGTCAGCCCGTGGCTATTGCACAAAATCTGTCCAAAGTGCTATGCCTGCAATTGAATGACAATTACATAAAATACAAATGAAACTATAAGACAAAGATTGTATGATGGTCTTTGTCATGAACTAAATCGTACAGTCAACTGAATTATCTGCTCTTGAATTAATGTGCATGTTACTGAGCATTTCATGGACACATGTACTCTTAATATAACTTCCAGGCAGATTCAGCACGACAAAGTGTGTGTGACAAGGTTGTACCTTTTGAATTGTGTGTTCAATACACCTGATGGGCTTCTACACAGTTTCCATTTACCCAGTCTCACTCACCTAACATGAAGCTATAGAAAACAAGATTTGCTCAAGATGGCAGGCAGTGGGATCAAACCCAGGATCTCATGGTTGTAAAGCGAACTTTTTAACCATTTGGTTACATAGTAAACTACTGACCAGTCATCAGTACAGACTACATTACTACTACGGCTGCTACTACATTCTGTCACACAGAACTGTTCTTGCTCCAGTTTGACTGACCAAACAACAGGTTCCCCTCCCTACTTCACAGTTGAGTGATCAGTTGTGAGACAAACAAACATTTCTGTATTAGAAACCCTCTTTTTAAAGTGTTCATATTTGAATTTAAATATTCCAATATGATATTATGTAAGAATCTTTTGTTAAATTATAATGTTGACTTGAATTTAACAATGACAGTTATTTTACCAAATTCTACCATATTTTTGATTATTTTCAAAATTAAATGAAAGTCATAGAATGTGTATTTGTGAGAAATACAGATGAAAACAGAAATTATTTTGGATTGGTTACAAAAATTAAAACCTTTATCACTAGTGGCGTCATGATTGTAGTTTGGGAAGAGTTATGCCATGATAGATAATGGAATGAGATTACTAGTGTTAACAATGTTAAATGATATAATATGCAAGAAGATTCAGAAGACCCTTGAGCATTAAAATGCTAAAGAGACACTTAAATCATTCTGTATATATGGCCAAAGACAGTATTATTTTGATGACTGATTTAATATATAAAACAAATACAATTAATATAGTAAAAATGAAAAAAGAAAATCATTTACTAACATCTGACAAAGTAAGTAGTTTTTGGTTGTCAAAAGAACCATCCTTATATTCGCCAGATGCCCAATCTCCATAAACCAAACCCTTTTGGACCCAAAATTCTGATTCGGGATTGTCAAAATCAGTAAATACTTCTTGTTCTGATATATACACATGCATATCCTGCAAAATATAATTGAAAAAATTGCATTGTAATTAATTTAGACTGTAACATTGAGAAGGTAAAAGAGAAAAAGAGTGGGTAAGGAGACAAAAGAGATGGTTGTAGAGAGTAGAGATAAAATGACTAACTCAACTGTGTAATAAATTTAAAAAAATAAAGAATGGAAGCAGTAGGAATTCTGGAAATGGCAATTGTCTCAAGAAATGAAAAAAAAAATGGGAAAAGAACACAAATATCTATACGATCATGTATACTTAACATACTGGTTAGCCTAAAAAATTATTTTGCTATTTACCAAAACTTAACATGCTTTAATCATGAATATGTTTCTATATCATCTGCCCACAGAAAAACATGCCTAAATACTGGTATGGTTTACCAGTATACTGGTAAGCCATACCTGTTTCTAGACTGTAACAAGCAAACTATGCCACTTTCAGATTTTATGAAATATGTAAAATAAACTTTTCACAACATTATTTCATTCTATACTGGGCACAAAGGCCTGAAATTTTGGGGGAGGGGAGTAGTCAATTTTATCGACCCCAGTTCGTAACTGGTACTCACTTTA
>JAOPUL010003389.1:13103662-13117881 GCA_027564515.1 Octopus rubescens | reverse complement strand
TATCTATCTATCTATCTATCTATCTATCTATCTATCTATCTATCTATCTATCTATCTATCTATCTATTTAATCCCTCTCTCTTGCCCTGTCACCCTCTTTACACACACACACACACACACACACACACACACACACAAACACGCAAACTCACACACACACACACGCAAATTTGCGCACACACACACGCAAATTCGCGCACACACACACGCAAATTCGCGCACACACACACGCAAATTCGCGCACACACACACATAGCCTGCAAATCAATGATGAGAACTACCAAGGCAAGACAGATGGTATAAAGAAATAAGTTATGTTGTCACTATATGTAGATGTGTGTGTGTCTGTGTGCGTATGTAAGTATCTATGTATGTATGTGTCTGTGTTTGGATGTGTGTATATAAAATATAAAGAGCAAAAGTGGACTAAAACATATAGTTCAATGTCGCCAGTTGCATTAATTTTGACAACAAACACAAAAAGTTATATTAAACATGAGACTGACTGAGTTTCTCCTCAAAAACAACTCTATCAAGCCGTCAATGCAGGAAGGTGGGATTTATGGTGTTACTGGAGCACAGTAACATTGTTAAACAACTCACCAGAGAAGCTCATTAGAACAGAGGTGACTATACATACTGTGGCTGGATCTGACAAATGCTTATGGGTCTATACGATAAGCTGGTTGAACTTGCACTGCATTGATACCATTTTCCAGGCAAGATCAAGAACCTGATTCTGGATTACTACAATAATTTCAGGATGAAGGTCATTTAAGGTTCAGAAATATAAGACTGGCATTGGCTGGGTGAAGGAATAATAATAGGTTGTATCATCTCCATTATTTTTTTTTTACTTTTCCTATGAATTTGGAGGTTAAAACAGCTGAGATGGAATGTAGAGACCTCCTAACCAAATCTGGTGTATGTCAGCTCAACGATAAGAGCATTTATGAATGACCTTATGATCATAACAACATTGATCCCTGGAAGTTGACAGATTCTAGAAGGTCTTGAAAACTTGTATCCAAGGCAAAGATAAGTTTTAAGCCTACCAAGTCAAGGTCCATAGAGTTAAAGAAAGGGTGGGTGATTGACAAATTCTATTTCTAAATATCTGGAATTGCCATCTCCTCCACCACAGAGCAACTAGCCATAAATCAAGAGAAGCTCTCTGACTTGACTCTAAAAGACTGCTACCATTCAAAAATTCAAGAATAACCTTAATTTTAGCTCACAAGACAAGACTGCCTGGCATGTGGTCTGGATTTACTAACATTTTATCATGCCCAAGTCCTATGGCCTCTGTTGATTTATAAAGTTCCATTAATAGTAAATTTGCTCATAAGAAAGACCAGTAGCTTTCTCCACAAGCAGCAGAGATTTGCCTACAGTCTCAGCAGTGCAGTGCTAATAGAACTGGTAACATCTTGAAATTCCTATTCAATGGCCCCAGTAAAGAATTTAAAGTAACACAAGTAAAATAAGTTTTACAGTACAGAGACTCCAGCGACCAGGACCAGGTATCACCAGCTGGTACCCACAGTGAGAACAGAGGAGGAATAGGATGTAGAGAAAACAGGCAGAGTCTGGAAAAAGAAGCTGGAGAGCATCTTGGCAAATGACATAGAAGACTTGGGATATACTTCCTAAAGACCCTGTTTAGCAAGGCCCAGAGCACGTCATCTGGGAAAAAGACTGAGCAGGCATGAAGGAAGAGCAAGTGACCAGAATTGCCAGGTTGCAGGGAACATGGATAAGGGTGGAAAGTGTGTCAGAGTGCAGGATTATTTGATCAGACATCATGCAGGTGAACTTCTATCATGTCTGGACTCTCTACGATGTCCTGACAGGTCCTGTTAGCTTTCATATTTGGGACAAGAGCAAGAAACCATTCTACCAGTTTTACTTTAAGAGAGGGTCATTATAACATCTCAGTAGCTACTCAAAAGCCCTTGATGAAGGCTGCTATCATAGGTGCTATGACCAGGTGCTCAAAGCAGTTGTTGAGAGCTTAACCATTGCCATCAGTACAACTAAACACCACAACACCCAAATATGTCAATTAGATTTGTCAAAGCTGGAGAGAAACCATATGTACAACCAAAAAACAAGCATGGACTTCCGCTATACAGTCTCCGACTGGCAATTACTTGTCAATTTGGGAAGACAGTTTCCACAGCACATAATATGAATATTACTCTAGCCAAACATGATCATCAACTCTGAGGCAACAAAACAACTGATCCATACAGGAACTAATAGTACTCTAGGAAGAGTGTATTGAAGAAGCCAGTGAAAGGAAATGTGTGAAGTACCAGGAACTGGTGGACAAGTGCCACACAGAGATTGTAAACTATATGAGCCTATAGAGGTGACAGTAGTTCTTAGTTCTTTCCCTAGCTGATGACCAGAGGGGGAGGCTGTCCTCTCAACCAATATGCTGCTGTGGGTGCTGCTGGATGACGGCCACTGGTGATGATGCTATTTTATGCTTTCTGATCCATGGCGCTGGCCTTAACATGCTTGAGGTCGAGGCACTGTGACTTCAAATC
The DNA here is from genome assembly GCA_027564515.1 of Octopus rubescens. Lineage (NCBI taxonomy): Eukaryota > Metazoa > Mollusca > Cephalopoda > Octopoda > Octopodidae > Octopus > Octopus rubescens. The sequence goes on along the minus strand of JAOPUL010003389.1, from coordinate 13,115,326 downwards.
TTCCTCAATTTTTCACCCATGTCATCTTTGGTGGGCTGCACTGGATTCTCCAGTGTGTGGGTCACTGCTGTCACAAAAGTTGGCATGGTAGTCTTCTGGTGCTCATCCTGCAGATGTGGCCAAACCACTGTAACTTGCACTGCCATACGTAGTCTTCAATGGTTGGCTGCTGTTGGCATTGTTCTTGGATGTTGTTGTTTGAGATTTGGTTGCATAGAGAGACACCAAGGATCTGACAAAGACATTGCATTTTGGAACTGCTCAAGCTTGTTCAGGTCTTTATGCAATTGGGATTTACAAGGGTGGCATAGAAGAGGTTCATTCAGTCTGCTTGTGAAGCTACAGAGAAAGACACAAGGTGGCTTTGGATTAAGAGGGTTGACGTATGGACTGTTGCCGTTGGGACACAAGTTCAAACTCTCCTGTTTTGTTTTACTTTTTCTATATGTTCTCTGTGATCTAACTATGGATATCAATCAAAGGAAACTTAGACTACAATACAAATCTCATGTGGTTTTATTTATTTATTTATGTTTTTGTCTATATGACAAATTCAGTCTGATTGTACAATGATCAACCCAGTGAGGAGTATTTTGAAGCCTCAAGTTGTTTGAGTCCTCTGATGAGGAAAATGAAAATATTAAAACACGTCCAATTTTTTAATCAATGGTCCAATTTGAACATATTTTGAGTCATTCACTTTCAAGTAAAGTGATGGATTTGTATTTGCATGTAGTTTATGTGTATAGGATGGTGTGTTTATGGTAAAAATATAAATCCATTAAAATATGAACTTTTACCTTTTATCTTTCACTTGTTTCAGTCATTAGACTGCAGCCATGCTGGGGCACCACCTTGAGGAATTTTAGTCGAACTAATTGACCCCAGCACTTCTTTCTTTTTTTTAAAGCCTGGTACTTATTCTATCGGTTACTTTTACCAAACTGCTAAGTTACAGGGAGGTAAACACAACAACACTGGTTGTCAAGCAGTGGTGGGGTACAAAAACAGACATAAAGACACACACACACACACACGTGCACACACACACACATATGACAGGCTTCTTTCAGTTTCCTTCTACCAAATCTGATCACATGGCCTGTCACTTGCCCAGGTGTTGCGCAGTGGGACTGAACCCAAAACCATGTGGTTGCAAAGCAAACTCCTTACCATACAGCCACGCCTGCGCCTATATACATTATTTCTCAGAGAATTAGGATTTTTTTTTTTATCTAGTTTGATGAAGGTTGTTATTTAGACCAAAAACTTAAATATACAATAAATGCAAACATTGGCAATAACTTGAAATGACTGGTTTTTCTTCTTTTTTTTTCTTTTGATGATGAAGTGGTTGAAGAACTGTGTGGGGATTAGGTTTATACCAAACAGAAATATATATTAAAAAAAAACTTGTATTTCCACTTGAGAATTCGGTTGTTATGCATAGGGGAGAATTATGTGGCTGTCCAATTGCTGTGTTAAGACAAAATGTAAACAGAGAATCACCTCTATAATGAATTCAAAGAATTTGATGCACCACCCTATCCTAATATAGAATTTCCATATAAAAAATATATGTGAAAATATTGTGCATCCAGGCACCAACAATGGTGTCACCTTCACAAGGTATCAGCACTAGAATAAGTAAAAAAATATAATTTCAAGAGTTACCTCCTAAAAAATGCTAAAATGGTCCAGTGCAAATCTGAATACATTTGGAAGAAATAATACTTGAACATTTCCCTGAATAATAAGCTGCGAGTGAAAAATCTGATAAAGTGTTCCTTATTAAGTCTAAGACAGCCAGAAAGAGTTATTTTTGATCTTTTCAATTGCTGTCACAGATTTGGAAATTTTAAAATTAAGTGAAAATTTTCAAATTATATATATTGATGTAATTTTTTTTATGCTAAATCTGAATTTGGGATTCATTTATTCCCAGAAAAATTTAGTAAAATGTTACAGTGGTTCGAAGTTTGATCATTTTTAGTTCAATCAGAAAACAGGAATTGGAAGCCAGCATTATCTGCATGATAGCTGTCTGTCACAAAATGACAGACAGAAATAACATGGGCAAAAATGATATCGCCCAGCAAAATTTGTGGTGGTGGTTGCAGTGATGAAAGTGACAGACTATAGCTTTGCTTGTTACTATGGAAACAGACACCAATGTGAGACTTACAGTCATGTGTATAATGGTGGCTTTTGATTGGCTAAAATTACCTGAAATTTGGAAACTTTAAAAGCTATTAACTTTAATTTTTTATTTATTAATTTATGGTCAAAATAAATTTCATTTTCATAATTAGCATACAAAACTAAATCAGTATACCAAATTTGAAAAAAATACGATATCTGTGACAGCAACTGAAAAGATCTGTTATTTCAGATGCCAGTCAATCAACAGAGAATGAGTCATGCATGTTTCATGCCTGCTATTGCTAGCTGCAGCAATTCTGGATAAGGTGGTTTCTCGTGCATAACAAGTTCACGTTCAAATTATCATTACTAAGTGGTTGTGAAGTGTTGGTTATTCCTGCACATCTGAAGTATTTCTTCCACCAGCTGCTTGCAGGACCAAAAATATTTCACCCACTGAGGAAGATTCAAAGAATATCCCCTCTGTGAATTAAATATGATTTATTTATTTATCTATTTTTGAAAATCTAAAGTATGGATCTCCTCTTGCAGTGTTTTTATGCCTAAACGTACATTCCTTAAGAAAGAGCAAGAAGCTGGTTTATCATCATCATCATCATCATCATCATCATCATCCTCTTTTAACATTTATTTTCCATGCTGGCATGGGTTGGACGATTTGACTGGAGCTAGCAAGCTGGGGATGGGAGGGGGTGCACCAGGTTCCAGTCTGATTTGGCTTGGTTACTACAGCTGGATGCACTTCCTAATGCCAAGCACTTTACAGTGTGTGCTGGGTGCTTTTAACATGCCACTGGCACTGGACTCTTGGCACTAGTGCTTTTACATGGCACCGTCATGAGTGTTTTTTACATGGCACCAGCACACAGGTGATTGGTAGTCAAACAGACATATAGACCAGGGACAGACGGACATAAGGACCAGCGACAGACGGGCATAAGAACCAGGGACAGACGGACATAAGGACCGGGGACAGACGGACATATAGACCGGGGATGGATGGACATATAGATCAGGGACAGATGGACATTATAACCAAGTGGCATGCATGCACGCACCTTCACAGAAGGTGGGGAACAGATAACACATAAACATACATAGCCCGGTGGCTTGTGTGCATGTGCCCAGACCACCTTTGTAGAGCAGTGGCCTATGCACATATGCTCGAGGCCTCATTGTATCAGTGGTGGTGAAGGATGGGCAGGAGGGAAAATGTTCATACAGCGAGGTAGAGTGGGAACTCACATCTAAGGACAAATTTTCACATTTCTAGCATAACAATATAGCAGAGATGAAAAAGACAAGCTTAGACAAACAAAACAGAGACTTATCTTAAATTGAGAATCGTATTTTACATCCCTTTGGTGACGTGTATTACTTTTTACGTGGCACCATCATGAGTGCTTTTTACATGGCACCGGCACAGTACTCTGGGTGCTCTGACTCAGCATGGCTGCTTCTTAGCAACAGGACTCTTGACGCAGCTGTTTCATAACACTCTTGATACGGCCGCTTCTTAATACAAGATTCTTGATGCTGATGCTTCTTAACACAAGACTCTTGAAAACTCTCGATGCGGCCACTTCTCAACACAAGACTCATGACGCAGCTGCTTCTTAGCAACAGGATTCTCGACGTGGCCGTTTTAGCAACAGGAAGCTTGACGTGGCTACTTCTTAATAACAGGAACTCTTGCTGCGGCCACTTCTTAGCAACAGGACTCTCAACGCGGCCAATTCTTAGTAACAAGGACTCTCATTGCGGCCACTTTTTAACACAAGACTCTCAATGCAGCTGATTCTTAACACAACACTCCTGACACAGCCGCTTCTTAGCACAAGACTCTCAATGCAGCCGCTTCTTAGCAACAGGAACGCTCGACACAGCCACTTCTTAACACAAGACTCTTGATGTGGCCGCTTCTTAGCAACAGGATTCTTGATGCGGCCATTTTTTAGCAACAGGAACTCTCGACACAGCCACTTCTTAACACAAGACTCTTGATGTGGCTGCTTCTTAGCAACAGGATTCTTGATGCAAACGCTTTTTAGCAACAAGATTCTCGACACAGCCACTTCTTAGCAACAGGAACCCTCAACGTGGCCACTTCTTAAAAACAAGACTCTTGATGCAGCTGCTTCTTAGCAACAGGACTCTTGACATGGCTGCTTTACTTAGCAATGGGATCCTCAACACGGCTGCTTCTTAGCAACAGGACTCATGATGTGGCCGCTTCTTAGCAACAGGATTCTCGATGCGGGTGCTTCTTAGTAAGAAGGACTCTTGATGCAGCCTCTTCTTAGCAACAGGACTCTCAACACGGTCACTTCTTAGCAACAGGACACTCGACGTGGCTGCTTCTTAACAAGAAGGACTCTCGATGCGGCCTCTTCTTAGCAACGGGGCTCTCAACACGACTGCTTCATAGCAACAGGAACTCTCACATACATATACATATATATATATATATATATATATATATAGAGAGAGAGAGAGAGAGAGAGAGAGAAAGAGAGAGAGATATGTATGTGTGTGTGTGTGAGCATGAGTGTATGTGTGTCTCCTTGTTTTGACATTGTGCAGTTGTTGTATAATGAGCATCAGTCACATGATAAGAGGAGACAGACAAGTGACAAAGGGAGAATACTGAGGTTAACCTTACCTGTAACAATATTTTACAGTCGTTCTCAGAGATGGGGCAACCAAGAACCTCATCCACTTTCTTCTTGAACAGGTTCAATGCCACGCAACAGGAAGTCTGTAACATACCAATAAGTACACCTCTCATCGGATCTATGGAAATTGTGTACGTCATGGATGGATTGTGAATAACTGAAAGCTTGTTCCAGTTTGCACTACAGAATCCCTTGCTAAGGATGCCTTCAATCATGATGTAAAACGCTCCTGCATAAACACAAGCTTATCGTGCAAGTATAAAAACACAGAAGCTGGGATGTAGACATCTGTACAGCTACAAATATGCTGAATAAACGACTTATTACATATTTCCAAGTGAACTTACATTGATTAGTATTTGTATGTTCATCACAAATTAAAAAACAACAACAACACTTTCCTTAATTTACGAAACTATTTAATGCATTTAATCTTTGTTTTATTTACATGTTGACTCTTTGGAGTCTTTAATGATCTAAGGGTGTGGTCATTATAAGTTATTTAATTTAAATTCATATAAATTTTAACATTATATTTGAAGATTTGCTTTCTTAAGCATTTAAAAAAATAATTATCTCTAAAATAACGTTATGTTAAAGGATTTACGACGATATAAACATAGTATGACTGAGATAACAATAACAAAGATAAAAATAGTTGTAAATACGATTGTAGATATTGCTTTAAAAGTCAATGACACCAAATATGTTCTGACAAGCTTCCCAACTCAAACTTTAGAGTTGTTTGAATACTATTATTTTCTTTGACAAACATGGTCCTATGCCCTTTCTTGGGTTCCGCATGCTGTCTTTTCAGTTGATCGTTATGTAAATAACGATCAACTGAAGCTGTTGATCGTTTCGGGCTGAAGCTGTAATTTTGGCCATTACCTTTAATGTGATACCAAAAGAATAAATTTCGGAATTGTACTTGTCTAGCAACTGATTTGATCTGCGACCGTGTGTTGAAACTGTAGTAGATTCGAAACCGAATCGCTAGATAGCCGTGCACATACCACGGTGAGATCACTGTCGTTTCCCGTGATCGACCTATAAACCGACCGATCAGCGTTAAGCTATCATGTGATTCGACTTTCTAGAACCTTCTTTTTGGCGGCAACTTCGGAATGTTGCGGTAGTTTCTGTAACGACTCCATTCTCATTTCCCATTTACCAGCAGTGCAGATAGAAGTTACAGATTTTGCTGTCATGAATTTAGAGCGATATTTTCCCAGTTGTGATGGGATGGTCACAGATTGATACGTACGAGCTATTTTGCTGTAGACCCCAATAGTATGTCTTTCCCGCTGTGTATAAATTGTTGTTTTTATTTTTCATCCAAAGACCAACACAGAAAACAAACTATATGCGTTTAAAAAATCTGTTAAGTCTTCGGGGTCACCACGTGCACAAACAACCCATACAACATTGGTGATCCTCTCGACATTGGTGACCCTCTCGACATTGGTGACTCGAGAGTCACATTTGAACAACATACGAGCAACATTTGGTGATATTTCGCTAAGAAATATCCAGCAGGAGCCGTTGAAGTAAATCCGACTTATTTACTGCATGAAATAATATAGCCATCAGGACGCCAACGCACGCGCAGCAGTGATAACCCACCACGACTACTACGACGAAAAAGATCAATGGGGGAAAACCCCTGACAAACATGATTTTCTAACCACTGCAACCCCTACCGCTTCAAGCTACGGCGTTGAGACCACTATTAGCTCAATACTCATTTTTCAATTAGCAAACTAGTTCCTTAAGAAATATCTATTAGAGATGGAAGCAGTATTTATGCTGAGTAGTAATTTTTATCGCCACTTAAACGAGGGTATTCTGTAACAAAAAACAATGCTACTATTTTATCCCTAAGAAGATGCCTTCGAAATAGCATCTACCCGTCGACACCGAGAAAATTCTTTTCTTCTCCATTCACAAACGGCCATTATTTTTTATCTTCCCATATCTTTTGTGTGATTTATACCATTTTCTGCCCCCCCCCCAAGGAATGGCGACTTCACATGCTCCATCTGTCTCTTCTATTTCTTCTTCGCCTACTGGTAATGTTGACGCTTATTCTCCCATTTTTGTATTTTCAATATCCTCTGAGTTGGCATTCACGACCAAAGATAGAATCCAGGCTTTAACAGATAAGCTTGAGCAGATGCAATTCTCCAGATATCATACATGCCCAAATTCTCGGGGCCGGAGATTTTCTAGAAAGTGTTCTTTCAGTGCTCGAAGAAAGTCTGCTTTGTTTTGTTGGTATCATTATCGCTTTGGTGTTGATCCACATAAGTGTATTCCACCCTGTCTTTTCAAGTCATTTCCTCAAAGGCAGGAAAACGGCGTTGCCAGGGATTAAGTGCGGTTACATCCCAGAACGGATTTTCAATATGTCGCGTCTTTTTTGTCTATGACACTATTTCAACGCATCGATTCCCAGTTGATACAAGAGCAGCTTGTAGCATATAGCTTATCAGATTCTTATGTGATTCATGAAAACCATCAGCTACCACATTACAAACTGTTAACCGTTCTCTTATTTCCACTTACGGTGAGAAATCTATGATCAGCTACCACATTACAAACTGTTAACCATTCTCTTATTTCCACTTACGGTGAGAAATCTATGACTCTGGATCTTAATTTGGGGCGTCAATCCAAGTGGATTTTCATAATCGCCGATCTTCCATATCGTATCCTTGGTGCCGAATTCCTGTACCATTTTGTTCTTCTTGTAGATTTGAAACACGGGAATTATCAGCGCCAGGGTATGTACAGTAAACTTGCTACTGTCAGTCTTGTTTTCTTTGTACCATCCACATTTAATCGTTATCATACGACTCTTAAGAAATTTCAAGGCATCACTCGCACTGTTTTTAATAACGAAAGTCTGGTACACTCTGTTACGCATCACATCACAAAGGGACCTCCTATTTCATCTAGACCTAGGCGTCTCACCACGGACAAGCTAAAGATAGCTAGGAACGAATTTAGTCACGTGTTAGATCTTGGAATAATTCGTTCTTCCAGTAGTAATTGGTCTTCATATGGTTCCAAAAAGGTCTGAAGGAGACGTGCATCCTTGTGGAGATAACAGATGCCTTAACCGTTCCACATAAGTACCCAATTCCACATATTCCTGATTACTCAGCTTCTTTTCATGGTTGTACTGTCTTTTTTAAAAATCAATTTTGTACCCGCCTACAATCAGATTCCCATAGAACCTACTGATGTTCCTAAAACAGCTATAACTACCCCTGTCGGACTTTTCGAATTTCCGAAAATGCCTTTCGGTCTTCGGAACGTTGCTAATACAGTCCAAATATTTATCGACGAACTCATTCATGGTTTAGGCTTTGTCTTTGCCTATATCGACGACTTGTTGATTGCTAGCCCTACGGAAGAGCAGCATGAACAGTATTTAGAACACTTTTTACTAGATTGTCATAGTCCGGTGTGGTAACTAAACCCAGTAAATGTATTTTTGGTGTTTCTTCTATTACATTTTTAGGATATGTTATTGATAAAAATGGAATTCGTTCGATAAAAAAAATGTTGATACCATTAAAAATATCCTAGTTCATGCAATGCTAAGGAAATTGCGAGAATTCCTTGGTCTTATTAACTTCTACAGAAGATTTATTCCGTACTGTACGGAAACCATATTTTCACTAACTGAGTCGTTACGTAATCGTAAAAAACGAAGCTATTTCTCTAAATGCAGCAGAATAGCAATCTTTTAAGGATATTAAAGAAAGGTTAACTAAAATTACACTATTGACCCATCCGGTATCAAAAGCTCCTATATCTTTAATGTGGATGCATCTGACGTTGAAATCGGTGGGGTACTTGTTCAAAATGCTTGGCGACCCCTTTCATTTTTTTTCTCCGAAGCGCTTCGAATCAGCTGAAACGAGGTACAACACTTTTGGAAGAGGATTATTAGCTGCTTATTTATCTGTGAAGCATTTGCAACATTTCTTAGAAGGGTGACATTTTATCATATATACTGATCATAAGCCATTGACGTATAACATTGCATGCTAAGACTGACAAATACTCTCCTAGAGATATCAAACATTTTGATTTTGGCTCGCAGTTTACTGTGGATATTCCTTATATCAAAGATACTGATAATTCTGCAGCTGACACCTTATCCCGTGTCTATGACAATGCTTTGAATCCCACCGATATTATTGACCTGCAACAAATTGTTATGGATCAAACAGACAATGAAGAGTTATCACAACCCCGGACATGAGGCTCATCTTCCCTAAATCTTCGCATATTACCATTGCACTCTACTGACTCACTTATATGGTGTGATGTTTCTACTTGTTTTTCTGGACCGTACGTCCCAGAGAATCATAGACAAACTGTTTTCTCTGCTCTCCATAATTTATCTCATCCGGGTATTTCGGCAACGGCGAATTTAATTTCAATCGTTTTGTTTGGCTTAGAATGCAAAAAGACATTCGTAATTGGGCATGGCATTGTATATCTTACCAAAAAGCTAAGGTTCAGAGTCACATCAAAACACCTTTAGGCACTTTAGCTACTCCTGATGTTCGTTTCAAGCATATCCACGTGGATATGGTAGGTCATCTTCCACCAGTCCAGGAGGAAATGTATCTTTTGACCTGCATAGATCGTTTTTCCAGATGACCTGAAGCCATATTGATTAAGAACATTTCATTCCTTGCGGTTACAAAGGCCCTCATGACCGAGTGGATTTCACGTTTTCGAACACCTTTGATGATAACGACTGACAGGGGTCGTCAGTTTGAATCCAGTCTTTTTGCCGATCCATCAAACATGCTACGCATGCGCCGAATTCGTACTTACCTCTTCTTTCTCTATGTATAACGGAATGATAGAATGTTTTCATCGACGGCTTAAAGCAGGTTTGCAAGCACATTCCGATTAAGATCGATGGTTAGAAATCTTGCAGATTGTGTTATTTGGTCTACGTTCCGCTGGTTACTCTCCGGCAGAATTACTGGATGGTTCACCACTTACACTGCCTGGTCAAATGATGTTGTCTACAGCTACTCAACAACATGATCCTACAATCTATGTTCATCTGTTGCAAAATTACATGGTAGAGTTGCCTCGTAAGAAAGGAACTCAATGAAATATTTATTCCCAACATATTCTTTTACTGGTTTTAGTTATTGAACTGCAGACATGCTGGATAGATGTTGACTCCCAAGTGCTTTTAGTGGATTTATTGGTTCTACCCACCCCAATACTTTCTCTAACACTACTTTATTGGTGTAAGATGACCTCAGCAATACCTATATCTTCACAACCAAAAGACGGAGCCTAAAACATATCGTTGTCGCCCTTCTCCATCGTCGTCGTCGTCCTCCCCTCATGATGATGATGATGATTAAATCAGCCGGTTAACAAACAACTACATATTGTAAAACATTTTCATTTCCAGAAGGAATTCAGCTTCCAGTTAAATCATATAACAGTAGACTTTCAAACTGTCATTTTCTAAATACATACTAACTATCTTGAACATAAGTCCTGAAGAATGTGTCACTACGTTGCAGAACTTTAAAGCAGCATTTGATATCAAGGAAAGGAACTGTATCAACTTGCATTTTAAAAATGATAATCTGCCTGTAAGAAAAGCAATGGATATTTTGGTCGTAACTATAGACATGATCAACGTGTATGTCTACCATTCATAATAACTGCATTGAAGATTGAAGCGCTACTCTAAAACTGTGAACAAGTTGGATGAAAAAAAAAGACAAAAGAAGAAAAAAATATAATCGTTTTTGTTTCGCAACTAGAAAGTATCGCGGAATACACCTGTATGTCCTGAAAGAATGCTTTGCACAGTACACACAGCCGATTCAGTAGAAAATAAAGCTCTCTTTGCATCACGGTTAATTGGATAGGTGCTGATAAAAGACTTCAATAACAGGAGATGGATTAATGCATCAGCCGGATTCGTTAGAAAATAAAGCAACTAGCAGCCCGTTTGAAGTCGGATACACCGTAGTAGGAAAAACAAGATGACGTTGTACTTGTAGTTTCACTTCTGTACACATCCCCTCGATGGCCGATACAAAGATATACACATTGAATAAGAAAATCTACACTCCGCTCTTACTATATGAAAGAAACTTCTGGAAACTTCTAGCATTCAGAGTGCATCAGCCGACGGATTGCAAGCTTTTCAAATTTGCGTGTGCAAACATCTCTTGTCTCAGTCAATTTTGATAATGCAGTAACGCAATGATTAGCTCGCTAGATGTCTTCTTGAGGTGAAACATTAGCGAGGAGATTATCAATAAAGGTAAGGCTATAAAAAAGGGCTAAATACCTATGACCTTTGCAGGCCTCACTACCTGAATGATAACTTGAGAGAGAGAGAGTGAGAGAGTGAGAGAGAGAGAGAGAGAGAGAGAGAGAGAAGGGGAGAGAGTTCCAGACGGTTATAGTCATGTATAGGAGGGACTGGATGCGGTTTACAGTGCGGGGTCTGGAAGGAAAGAGAAGAGAGACCGATCATTTGAGTAGGTCTGGATGATATATAATTAACAGCAGTAGTGGTAGCAGTACTAGAAGTGCAGCTGCGGTGAGGGAACCATGCTATATAGGAGTAATTGCCTATTATGGATACCACTTGAGCTTTGGATAGGGCCAATATCTAATCAGAACTGAAGTGTTTCATGATTTTGAAGGGTAATCCTAGTCTTTCTGGCACAATTTGGGCACATACATACATACATACATACATACATACATACATACATACATACATACATACATACATACATACATACAT
>JAOPUL010003389.1:13065979-13081390 GCA_027564515.1 Octopus rubescens | reverse complement strand
GCCCAAGATGCCACGCAGTGGGATTGAACCCAGAACCATGTGGTTGGGAAGCAAGTTTCTTACCACACAGCGCCTATGTAAATATTTTTCCAGGACATATATCATAATTAATTTTTTTAGACTATGTTCCTTTAGTTCATTTGAAATTTCATTAACTGTGGTCACTTAACACTACAGCTCAAAGAATTGTGGATAAGCGTAAGCATGTCTGTGATGCAAGTTTGCTTCCCAACCACATGGTACCGGGTTCAGTCCCACTGCGTGGCACCTTGGGCAAGTTTTCTACTATAGCCTCGGACTGACTGAAGCCTTGTGAGTGGATTTGGTAGACGGAAACTGAAAGAAGCCCATCGTATATATATAATGTATATATCTATGTGCTTGACCCCCCACCCCACCCGTTTGACAACAGGTGTTGGTGTGTTTATGTCCCCGTAACTTAGTGGTTTGGCAATAGAGACCGACAGAATATGTAACAGGCTTTAAAAAAATTAAAATACTGGGGTTGATTTATTCGACTAAAAATTCAAGGTGATGTCCCAGCTTGGCCACAGTCTAATGACTGAAACAAAAGAAAAGAAAGTTGGGAGAGGGTCTGTGGATTGATTTAGGAAGTGATGTAGAGAGAGAGATAGAGAGAGAGAGAAAGAGTATAGTGAAGCAGTTTAAAATTGTGATGCAGAATGCAAACCATCATGGTAATAAGAGGAGACAAAGTTAGAATACAGTATGTTAAATAATATTGGTTTCACATTTTGACACAAGGCCAGTAATTACAGGGAAGAGGTAAATCAATTACATTGACCCATGCTCATCATCATTTAATGTCTGTTTTCCATGCTGGCATGGGTTGGACAGTTTGACTGGGCATGTAAGGCCAAGGTCTGCGCCAAACTTCATTGTCTGTTCTGGCATGGTTTCTATGGCTGGATGCCACCAGCACCAATTCTGCTGTGGTGGACGGTACTTGTTTTATTGACCCCGAAAGGATGAAAAGCAAAGTTGACCTCAGAATATAAAGACAGACGAGTATGTTAAAGAATATTGGTAAAAATGAATAGGATTGGACAGAATAAATACCAAACTTTAAAAAAATTAGTAATAAGTTTGATCTGTTCGACTAAAAGGGCTAACCCAGCATGGTTATGAGGGTCCAGTAGAGTAAAGTAAGAATCAAGTGTTTGGGAACAACTAGGTAAGAGCATTTAGGGAAACTATGTCAAGACCCATTCGTGCTGTGATGTTATTTCACCATCTCTTAAGTTGATGACCTGTTTCTTTCCATTAGTTATGTCTTCCAAACAGATCTTGCTGATGTCACAAGCCATTCATTTAGTGTGGTCAGTCCTCCCTCAAACGCTTCAAAATATCACAGTAGAACTCTCAATTGAAGGCCTAACCCTGGGATATGAATTTGCATGTTGAAAAAAAAAAAAAGAGCATGCACATGGAGATAAAGGCCTCTTCCATTGAGTACTTTATTTTTAATGACATGATTGGTGGCAATTTGGTTGTCTTAGATCTTCAATTCTGACAGTTTAGTGTTCGTAATAAATTGGATTACATAATTCTGAAAGACTTTCAGTTTTTCTGTAGTGCAACAAAAGTCCAGTTGATACATTCTAGGCCATATAAAAACCACTGGAAGAACATAGATGTTGTAGATGCTTGATTTTGTGGTATGGGATTCATTTCGAAGTGCAATTTTGTTCTTATCAAAGGCAGCCCAACCAGGTTAGATTCTATGGTTAGCAGCTACAGTGTGCCCAAGGTAGATGAATTCAAAGCCTAACTTTAGTGGTGTGCCATATATCATAAGGTTAAGGTCCGGATTAGATTTGTCATGCATTCTGTTTGATAAGTTGATAGAAAGCCTGGCTTCTGCAACATGTTTAGCAAAAGAAAGTCCCAATAGGATTCATTTATTGCAGAAATGTCAGTATCACTGCAATTGGAGGTATCCACTGATATAGAATCCAGATGGACATTGTTTTAGAAAGTATTGCAGCAAAGAGTATAGCTGATAAAACACACCTTTAAGACACTGGTTTCAAATGTTGGCACAAGGCCAGCAATTTCGGGGAAGAAGGCAAGTTGCAAACATTAACTGGTACTTATTTTCCCAACCCTGAAAGGGATGAAAGGCTGTCAACCTCAGCAGTATTACTCTTAAGATATTAAGAAATAGAAGCTAATTATCTGGGTTTAAAAATAACTTGCATTTTCTAAATATCAGAAAATAGCAAATACAAAGAAATTTATGTAATGTCTGGTAAGAATTTCACTCACCAACTTTGTGCTTTTGGGTTCAGTCCCACCATGTAAACTTTGGGCAAGTATCTAGCTCCCACCAGGCTGACCAGCCTTGGGATTTGGTAGACAAAAGTTGTATATAATATAACCATTCGCCTAGTTTTTGAAACAGCTGTAAAGAACTATTCAATTCTTGTTAGGTCTCAAATGAATTCCTTTCTATAATTGTCCATCTTTCCCCTCTATATAAATATAGGGTGTATGAGAATTGCATGATCTCAACAGAATAAGACATACATACTCATTAGTACATCATACAAGTAGTGGCCTTTGCATGCAATCTTGCGAAAACATCTGGTCATGGTGAAATATTACATTACTTTGAAACAGTTGAAGGTTAGCAAGATAAAGAGCATTCAGCTGTAGAAAATGTTTGACCCACTATAACGAAACCTCTAAAGCTTGTATCAATTATCAGCTGTATTTTACCACCCCCCCATTAGCGTTTAAACCGGGCCATATCTAGGACCAAAAGCATCCAGTCCTCGATTTGATTTCCTTAATTTGACATCTAACTTGTTACAATATTTCTGTTGACATTTGTGATGAACAAATTTGCATCTAATTTCGGAAGGTTTTAATTTAGATCACTTCAATCCCTTTGTTGCCACTCAGATTACTTGTCAAAGGAAATGCTTATTTATTCACATTGTGATGGGTTGGAATCAAGCAGATTAAAGCTGTGAACTGTTTTTAAGGCTATATAATTTGTGCTGAATATAAATTCACTGAACATAATATAATTTTTATAAAAATGAAAATTAGCTTTGAAAGCAAAACAACTCAACAGCATACAATATTCAAGATTTTATTTGCATGAGTCAACAGGTCTTACCAATATACATGTTCACAACCTGTAGAAACAATATTAGCAAAGAACATTTGTCAAAATGAAATGGAAGCAGTAATTGTTAGGGCTCTTGACGCATTTAAAATCAAGTTTGCTTCTAAAATTCATATTTAATAATAAACGTCAATTTAATTAAGAGCTCTATTCATTAGAGCAAACATTTCTAAAATAGCCAAAAGATAAACAACAATATCCATATTTTAAATTATAGAGAAAAAAAAAATTTTAATACACTAGAAGAAAATTAAACTTGGGAGTAACCCTCACACATTATCCTTAAAATTTAAAGTATGCACCAAATGAAACTATGATTAAAATAATTTTAATACCTATGCCCTTTTATTAACATGGTGCAGTTTGCAATTGCTTCATTGAAAGCCCTACAAAATGTAGACTTTTTGTCAATGTATTTATATAATTTTCTTTGGCATGCTTTTATCATAAATTAGTCAATCTGAAAAAAGTATCTGCACAAAATATTCTCAGAAACAAAATTTTTAAATGTTCTAAGTAAGCAATGACCAGAAGATTTCAAATGGCATCAATATCAATATCTGCTCCACTCTCATCATCATCTTCGTCCTCATTCTTTCGTCCAGGCATAGAAACATCAGTAGCAGAATAGGTAATCTGAAAGAGAGGGAGGGGGAAAAAAGTTAGTAATTGTATCAAATTATTAGCAACAAATCACTCATATTTACTACAACTTTAATATTCACAAATACAGTAATTTTTAAGTAGCTAGGAAGGAGGAGACAAAATTAAGTATGCCCATTTTTTCTTTTTACCCCTTAACCCATTAACGTTTAAACTGGCCATATCCAGCCCAAATATTCTACCAATTTTGTTCAAACTGGTGAGATCTAGCTTATCCTACAATGTCACTAAAAATATATACATCAAAATGTCAAAGCTACAAGATATCCACTTCATTTTGAATTAATCGTTAAGCATTACATTTGACTAATCTGAATGCTAAAAGGGGTTTATCAGAAAATAATTTGAAACTAGATGCCATCTCCAAATTTAGCAATTTGACAAGAATCTACATAGGACATTCGAACTAGAGCACAGGAGGTTTTACATTTATGTTCTTAATTGAAGCACTGAGTATATAGACAGGGGAAAGAAAGACAGGATACCTCTTCATCATCAGACCCATCTTTATCAGACTCTTCAACTTCAGCTTCTTCCAACCACTTGATAAATGGCTTTGCTTTCTCCCTGATGTCCTCAGCCATTGACTTGGACACATGATTCTTAGTTGGCTGAAAAGTCAGAAAATTAAAAGCCACTGAAGATACACATTTACAACAAATACAAATAATGCATGTGAAAAGACAGAAATAGAAGGGAAAGAGATGGAAATGTTTGAGTGTTAAAACACACCTTAGCAGCCCATTTTAGTATCACATCTTCGTCCAGTATATCTTCATCATACAGTGTTTTTAATATATGTGGAACCTTTGACATAAGAACATCCTTGTGGATTTTACCAACAAGAATTTCAATACCAGACAACAGATATTTTTGGGCTTTTGGACTATCATTGCAAAACTGAAAAAAAGAAAAATTCACAAATCATAGTTTCAATTTGAAAAAGCAAAGACTTTAATGGAATATAACTAACATTAAGATGGTGTTTTTGACAAATTAACATTAAGCTTTGATAGGTTTTAAGATTGCTTTAAAACAATGTTGATATACATTGTCTGATCATTTGGTATCAAAAGGGTTAAAAATAGCGTTTTAAAAAGGCAATGGTTATATTTACCCTTAAGAGGAGTTTCTTGTGTTCCTTAATTTGTTTTAATATGTCTGCATTAAAAAGCAATTCAACCAGGATTGTAGGACATTTCTCTTTGATCTCAAGACGTTCAGCTTCAGCAAGGATATCTTTGTCAGCACCAGCAAGGGTTTTAGATTCATGCTTTTGCTATTCAAATATAAATAAGTATATTAACAAATAACCTTATGTAAATATATAAATATACAAATCCTATTTTGCTCAAAACATGTCAAAAATTCTTTCGATATGTCAGCACAGGGGTTACTAAATATTGTTGGAAAAATTACTCAAAACTAACCCATTAGCATTCAGGTTTCTGTCTAATGTAATGCTTTATTCACATTGTTTGGAATTAGTCATGCATTATCTCATAGCTATGAGATTGAGATTTTAGGGTAGGTGTGAAAGGCTAGATCAGGTCAGTTTGAACATAAAAAACAGGCAGAATATTTGGACGGGTATGGCCAGTTTAAATACTAAAGGGTTAAAGTTTACTATAAATTTGATCAAGGACGATATCCATAGGTTTAAAAAAAAACAAAAAAAAACTAAACACTATGAAAGCCTAATATGAGAGCAACATTACTCAGGAACTCACTTTGATAAAGTTGTAGAGAATGTTCATTCTTTCTTCTTGGGTCTTTTCAAGATCATCTGTTAAGGTAAGCCCTTTGGCTGCCGATGTCAAATCTCTCATACGTTCCCTGACAGCTGCTTCACTAAAATCTTCAGTCCAATCATCATCATCACCAGCATCTTGGGCCTCAGGGGGTGCCAGAATATCTCCTCCAGTTGCACGCTGAGCAGCCATTTGTTCTTGTGCATTAGCTTCAGGGCTGTTACAATCACCATTCACACTCTCTTGTTTCTTTGACTTCTTTGACTTTTTGCTTTTAGATGTTGCTTGAGCTTGATTATCCTAGAAAATGAAGTTATTAATTTTAAGTTTAATTGATTTGAATACCAAGTTAATATTTTTACATGAAGATAGGGTACTTTAAAGTGCAGTTCATGGTGCTCTATCAGGGGGCAACATACATTAATATTCTATTCAGAAAATATTGACACTCTTTGAAATTCAAAATTGGCTTCGCTTCTCTTTTGGGGCCAAATGTCTAAAGTTTTTTTAAACTGCAAAATAAAAAAAAGTCAGTAACTACCTGATCAGGTGGGTTTTTCAAGATAAATGTAGTAAGCTTATGATTCATATCAACGGGACCTTGGTATCCACATGCAATACAACGTTGCAATATAAGCTGCTTTCTGGATAAAATAACCTGAAACAGTCCAGACAAAAAGAAAAACCGTTCAAATTACATGAGCTTTCTACCAACATAGTTAAGTTATTAACAATATTCTGAAAAGTTGCTTACCAAATTGGTCTCTGGATTAGAGCATTGTGGACAAAGCACAAATTTCTTAATGAATCCATCCAGTAATCCTTGCAGCTTGATAGCTTCATGTGCACCATTAACAATGTAGCGATCATTTTTCAAGTCAAATTGTGTTTGGGCGCCAAGTTCACAGCCAAAATACTTGGTAGGATCTTTAAAATAAATAGGTTACTTTAAGAAACAGCTTGCAAACATCGACAGTGTGAATTACGTTTGACAACTAAAATTGCTTTATTCTATTCAAAACCTCAAATGTTAAATTTATATTACTAAATTTTTTTTTTAAATGCTTACATTTTGGGGGCCTTGAGAGAGCTTTGGCAATCTCTGGCATGTTGACAACAACTGTTTTAATACCATTTCCTTTCCCTTCTACCTACAAAAGGAAAACAAAATGAAAACACTTTACAGAATCTTGAAGTTTTATGAAATACAATTTCTAAAAATCTGGACAACTTCCGACCAAGAAAGTGAAATTGAAAGTGCTAATAATCAGCAGAAATAGAAAATAAACGTAAAATTTTACAGGTGTGCATCTAATACATTTGATATGGCTGGTTGAATATGTGTTGATATCGAATTATCTTTTACTTGTTTCAGTCATCAGACTGCGGACATGCTGGGGCACCGCCTTGAATTTTTAGTCGAATGAATTGTTTACCTTCCACTTTCAATCTGTGCAGTTCGTTTCACTTTCAAACATTACATGTATACTGTATTTGATAGCATAAAAATTAAAATAAATAAAAAAAAAACCAATTTCAGCAGCGTGTATTCAAGAAAATTGTGTGCTTTGAAGCATGTAATATCTAAAGCAACTTAGCATATGGACCCCTACGGTGATTTGAGGCGTTTTTTTTTCTGTTTTGCAAAAAATAAATAAAATGTGTTTTATATGCCAAATATATTAATTCCGAGAATAACATACTTTTGCTATGAGACGAGGCATCTTATAGCGATAAAACTGGTCAGACACATTGGTGTTGACGTTAACGCAAGCCATTCCGATTGATTTTTGTGACACTTATGTTTACGATGGATGCTACTATCAGGATAGCGCCAATGGCTCCAAACCGTGGAGAAATTCATAAAACCTTGATCGGATTTACTTCTGGTCGAACACTTAGTTCTCGTGCTCAATAGGCACAATGATAACTCTGGAAGAAAAAAGAGAATAGAATGATAAATCAAAAACCACTGGCAACAAACAATAAAAAGTCTATATGTAAATTCGTAGCTAGATTACTCACAAATTATTATTATACTAGCAATATTTCTGTGTGTGACAAGAGACTTATTCATAATGTTCAGAGGAAATGAAATTGTCAATTTTTTTTGCGAAGTATTTTCCAAGTTGCAAAGAGACCACTAACAAATTTCGAAATTTCTATTTAATCCAACAGGGTTGTTGACTGAACCTTCAGAAATCAATCATAATCCAACATTATCTTTAAGAAAAAGAGCATTGTGCCTTTAATAAATTCCCGATATACTGCTGTTAATCGACAATATGGTTGAATATTGGAAAGTTTTGATACAAAGTCTTTTTCGGCAAAAGAGGAGAAAGAAAGAAAAGGGGACAGGTTGTGTCGGTCATGGCTTTCCTAAGGGCAATAGTAATTTATCTAAAAAGAAATCGTTTTTAAGGTCCATGTTAATGAAACTTATCAATAATAGTTGACACATTAAAGTTGTTGGGGTTAATGACAACAGCATTGAAACTTAAAGTCGCGAAACTTCTTCGAAAACAGAAAAAAAAACTGATAAAAACTATAGATAGGCGTTCATTATTGAATAATTTTGGAAGGCGTTCTATGGAATGGTGATGGTAATATTTTGAAATTTAGCAAAAAAGAAACGGATTAAAATGGTTAAACACTTTTTAAAAATTAGTTCAGAGTTAAACGAGACGACAGAGTGTGTAGTGACGACATTAAAAGCTCTGCTATATTTATTATATATATAGCAGAGACGAGGCAACGTGGAAGTTAGAAGTATAAAAGTCCCGTTTTCCCCCCCTACCTCAAGAATTAAGAAATAAATATGAAACTAAACCTGAATTCTCTCTTCACGAATAAAATCCATTTAGCAAAATTCGATTAAAACGAAATTTTTAAAGCTTATTAAAATGGAAATACGTTTTCTTTTATCTCGTTCCTTTACGTAGAGGTCAAACAACGAGTATCTGACTGACATAAGCACATTAGTTACAAAAAGGCAATACGACATAGGAATTAAAGATTAGAGCAGCAATTAATGCCTGGGCAAATAAACCAATTAAAAAGACCTTCCACATTCAATTGAAACGTTTCTGACAACAATTAGCAAACCTCACAAAGAGAAACGAAAACCTGGGAAGGGGTATTTAAAAATAATCGAATTCACATTTCTCTCTTCAATAGATTATTTTCCATGTGGCGGTGGTACCTCCACCCACATATGTAAATCGTACATAATTGAAGTTAACTAAAACATTTGGGAGAGAAAAATAACGTCATGGATATTTTTTTTAGATTTAAAAAGAAAAACCTTTTACGGAATACTGAATTTTTTTTTTTTTTTTTTTTTTACTTTAACAGGGGGGAAAAACCGGCGAACCCAGATAAGAGAAAGATAGGTCAAAGAAGTTGGATTTTTCTAAAAATTTCCGTTAATATCGTTGGCAGCAAGTGGCAGCAAAAGAATGAAAGGGAACAAAATTAAAATTCCTCAAAACGCACAAGTCACACATCACAGAAAATAAGACATGGCATCACCCCCCCCCCTCCTCCCAAGGCCACGAAACATTTTATAAAAGAAAGTAGCCATGTATATAATAAAACCAACGTGAACAGACATCGATGGATTCCATGCTGAACGTGGAAAATTTAGTTTTGCTAATACTCAATAAAATAAGGCTTTATATTTTTATATCGCCATACACTTATTACATGTATTACAGAAATGTAACAATTTGCTTACATCCCCTCATAGAAACATAACATTTTATCCATGTAATAAGTTATTACTAAGAGTACTACATAGATTCTCCCACATGCATAATATACATTCTCTGACTACACACATATATGTAATATATATATAGATATATATATATATATATATACACACACACACACACGAATGTTCCACTTAAGCTATTTAACAATTAAGCCTATAACATACGTACATATAACGATACAAATGAAACAATGATAGAAGGAACATGCGGTTGATGTCACAACAGGGAAAGACACATAATAGAAAGGAGGATGAAAAGGTAACGTTAATGTTACTTTAAAAGAGACTGAGAAAGTGTGAAAGAATGAAATATATATAGATTTAAAAAGATATAGAAAAATAGTATAGAAAGCTATGTAGGCTATAAAAATCTAGAATGATATATATATATATGTGTGTGTGTGTGTGTGTGTGTATAGAGATATATGCAGGATAGAAAAGGATATAGAAAAAGTGTGCGTATGTATGTGTGTGTATATATAAATGCTTACATACAGATGTAGAGGAAAATGAGATAGATATGCGAAAAGTTAAGTTATGTACTTGTAACAAGAAAACTGTAGGCCAAAAAAAAAAAAAAAAAAAATGGATAGGAACACAAGAAATTTTTTTTTAATGGACAAAAAGATAAAAGAGGTGGGGAGAGAAGAGGTAAGTGGTGGTGGTTAGTTTAGGATTGTCCAAGAGAAAAACTTACCGTCTTGATGCAATGACATAAAAACGTCGACGACAACAGAAAGGATAAAAGAGATAAAATAAAATATGGCGGTTGGCAACAGCTGAAGAAGGGAGCGACACGAGCTCCTATTACTTCGTCCTGGTAGCCGTCTTCTTCTTCTGGCTGCTGCTGCTTGCTACTACGTCGTCGCCGCCACCACCACCACAACTAAAACAAACACTACTTTAGTAGGAGTGTTTTTAGTAGTGTAATAGTTTCTTTCGGTACGCTGCTGTTGTCTGTGGTTTACTGAGTGTGATGACGGTGGTGGCAGTGTCGATATTGCTAGTGCTTGCTTTTATAGGCTTTTATAACTGCTGCTGCTGTTGTCTGTCACTAGTGAAAACACTAGTGCTGCTGCTGCTAGTACCGACACTAGTGCGGCACCTGATGTTGCTGCTGCTGTAGCACTGACAATGGTCGTCGTTGCTCCTGCTGCTTTTGTTGTTGATGTCGTTGTGTTGATAAGGAAATACTACTAATAATAATAATAATAAAAGTGGCGATTTCAAAAAAAAAAAAACTTGTTCACCGCTTTCCTACCAGTAATATACGTGACCAAAATAACTGCCTTTCTTCCTGTTGTTCTTGTTCTTTTGTGTCGAGGTTAAAAGTAAAGTAAATGTTGATAACGATGATAATGCTGCTGCTGACGGCAACTATTTATTCTGTGCAGACTGATGATCTTCAAAAATCACTGGTGAAAACAATACAAAACTATTATTAATGTTATATTTTTTTTTATGATATATAAACGATAGTAATAAACGTATTCTGTATAATAATAATATATATATATTGAAGTTTTATCCAATAACCAAGATATCGTTTGGTGGTAAGAATACTAGGGTATTTATTGTTTCTCTCTTGTGTTGGCGGTGAATGATCTGCTAATTCCCACAATCCGAGACAGACATAAAAGGGGTGGGAGGACAAAAGTATGCGAGTAAGTACGTGTACTTTTCAGAGAGGAAGAGAGAGAAAGACAAGAAATATTGAGCAATAGAGGAGGAGGAGGAAAACTATAAGTATGTGTGTGTGTCTGAGAGTCACACACATGGAGTAATCGAGGGAAAAGACGGAGTGTATGAATGAATGAGAAAGGATGGGAGAGGGTGTGTTGAAAGGAAAAGGCGGGTGTTTTTAGTAAATTATTCTAAATTAACATTTTAAAAGTAATTAGTGAGGAGTTCGAGTATCAGTGTTCCTCGTGAGGTTAATTAATAATTTATGAGATTCCTTCAGATAAATAAATAAAAAAATAGATTTTACAGAATTGGCTCAAAACATGCATAATCGGCATATATATTTAGAAAAAGAAAGAGGAGACTGCTATTTACAGATAAACAGATGCGAGAGCAGATCAATCATTGAAAGAGAGGTGAACCCGTAAAATATTTCCTTTACAATACTTAATATTTTGTTGGGAGATAAATATCATTCTTATATTCAAAAAAGGAAATCAAATTTATCGGGTATCATCTAATAAGAACAAAATTAAATTATATTAATGAATTCTGAATTACTCACATCGTCAAGCAAATAACCTTGGTCGGGAAAAAAAAGGTTGGTTACAAAATGAAAGATGGAGAGTAAGTTAGAGGGAAGAAAGATCGGAATAAGTGGAGGGAACCGGAATTAGTCGTCGAAACAAGCGGAAGTCTCGTTCGAACGAGACTTATGGCTTTTTGGTGTAATATAGCAACTAACTTTCTTACGTACATGCGTTTAATGTGTAGGTAAATGTACATACATATGTATGTACATGCGTATACATGTACATGCGTATACATGTATATTATATATAATATATATATAACTATATTTATACATATATATATACACTAACACACACACACATATAAATATATATATATATATTGGTAATGGACAATAAAAAACAACAGTCAAGAGAACGTACATATAGAATGTATTGGATTCACGCTTATATATATATTATATGAGTTAAGAGTAGAACTTATCTGTCGGTATACATTTACTGTTTTTATTGGATAAGGAAGCATTTGTAATGGAGAAATAAATAATATCAAATACCATCCATTTTCATCTTTTATCTTTTACTTGTTTCAGTCATCAGACTGCGGCATGCTGGGGCAACGCCTTGAATTTTTAGTCGAATGAATCGACTCCAGTTCTGATTGTTCAAGCCTGGTACTTATTCTATCGAACTCTTTCCGAACCGCTAAGTTACGGGGACGTAAACTAACCAACACCGGTTGTCAAGTGGTGGTGGGGGACAAACACAAGGACACACATAGATATATACATACATATAAATATATATATATATATATATATTACACATACGACAGGCTTCTTTCAGTTTCCGTCTACCAAATCCACTCACAAGGCTTTGGCCAGCCCAAGGTGCCACGCAGTGGGACTAAACCCGGAACCATGTGGTTGGGAAGCAAGCTTCTTACCACACAGCCATGCCTGCACCTAACAAAAAACATAATTGGCTTCTGGCAGGGCAGTGCCCCTTAAATATCTCAAGTTGAAAAATACTTATAAGGGTTGCTACTAGCTCCTGTGTTAAATTGGTGAAATATAAATCTCTCACTAAATAGAGTAGTTTTTCTGTTACTTGCAACATTCCCAGAAGCTATAACGCCTATTCTTTCAGAACAGCAGATTTGAAATCAATACCTATTAGTCAATAGTTCAATACCTTATCTACTTGGCCTTTTCATCTTTTCAAGCATCTTATCCAGAATAAACAACAAATCCACTGTAAGTTGACTGATCAACCTAAAAAACAAATTACACCCTGCCAACTTAAACAAGGAAGAAGACATTTAGATAATGATGTAATCTGTGTTACAGTTGCCTAGAAAATTGGGACAATTCTTTCTTTATCTACTTAACATTATAGAATATGGAGCTGAGCTACTGTGTTCTTAACTTCAATCAGATGAAGTTGTTTTGAACTATAAGATACTGAAAACTTTCATTTGCCCTATCCCAACCTCTTTAGTTATATTCACAAACTAGGACCAGCAGTATTGAATCCATTGTTTTTTTTTGTTAGCTTTGATCTAAGTTCATTTGTTATTGATAAATTCTAAACACTTAGATAAATCTTTGTAACTGTTATTAGGATCAGTTGGTCATATTGAGATAAACACTAAAATGATGACTATTCACAGTTCAGCTTTTCTTGAATTATATAACTAGACTTTAAACTCCAGCTTATTGCTTTTTGATAACATTATTTATTGTTGTTGGCAGAATCAGTAGCACACTAGATAAAATATCATACAGTACTTAATTACATTGTTTTATGTTCCAAATTCAAATCTTAGCCTTTCAACCTTACAAGTTATTAAATACCAGTCAATTACTAGGGTTGATATAATTGATTACTCTCTTGCCCCAAAATTTGTGGTATTGTACCTATGTTAGAAAATATATTTTGAGGAATTGGTAAAAGGGATTTTTTTTTTTCAATTAAATCTTTTGGTGTTATAAAGAACACCAGCTGGCCATGTGTATTGAGTGGAAGCTTACTGAACAAAATATTACAGTGTTAGTATATTATCACTTGTATCGCAATCTGTCTATATCTGTACCATATGTCTATTGCAAAGTCTCTTAATGCTTGATGGCTTGCTTTAACAAAGCTGTTATTTGTTAATTGAGCCACCACTGCCAAATGAGTTACAGAACATTATTACTCATCATCATCATCCTTTAATGTCCATTTTCCATGCTGGCATGGGTTCATCATAAAAGTCAAATCTTTAAACATCAATAGTTATCTAAACGATAAAATAAATAAGGTTAATTTAATCCTAAAACTTTTGAAATCTTATATTATAGATTAAAGGTAAGTTTCCAGTAAGCCAAATACAACACTGTTTAAATTTCCCAATTGAAGCTATTTCACTTGATTTGTGTTGCAAATGCACAGGCATCGTCTTCACAATGTCATATTTCTTCAACTCCTCAAATACAAGGTCTTGGTTCCTATTCAAAACTAAATCAATATTTAAATCATCATGTGTAGCATTCTTAATTAGCTTTAATAAAACTTAGTGTTTATTTCATTTTATTTAGAGGTTTTCTGATCCTTATTTTGGCCAGTGCAGTAAATTCTATGCTTTCTTGATGTCCAAAGTTATCTCCCTTATTTCGCCAAAATAACTTTTGCAATATTAGTCATTGACTCTATTGCCTCTTTTCCTTACTGATTATTTTTTAATGCGGCCTGGCGATTTGGCAGAATCGTTAGCATGTCGGCAGAGAAGCTTAGCAGTATTTCTCCTGGTTACATTTTACGTGCTAAGTCCAAATCCCACCAAGGTGAACTTAACCTTTCATCCTTTCGGGGTCAATAAAGTAAGTACCAGTGAAGCCACTGGGGGTCGATAGTATCGACTTAGCTGCGATACCCAGATATGGGTTGAATACCCTCACCAACCCGCAGGCCTAGCGTGGCAAGTACGGCAAATCCCCAGGACTCGATTAGAGTCCAGGGAGGAGTTCCTCATTCTAAGCGAATACTAACCCTTTTATAAAAAAAATGCTCCCTGCCTTAAATATGTGATCAGTGACTTGACTGTTGTCTTATATGGTTGGCGTCTTTGAGTAATGTATTCTCTATATAAAATTTTTCATAAGCAAATAACTCGTAAACCAAAAGTTGTCTTGCCTTTTATTCCTAGCTTGCTTACTAAAAATTCTTAAATGTATTCTGAACAAATTATACAACCCAAAGATATCTGCAAAATAACAGCCCAAATATACTGCTAAAATTTTAATACATGTAATAAGCATGAATCTTTTCGGCCCTAAAGAAGTATATTTAATCCCAAATAGTTGAGTAAAGCGGCAGAATAAAAATACATTGCCTATTTGTTCCGGCCCTTTAGTTTCTGATTTCAAATCCCACTGCAGTCAGCTTCGCCTTTCATACTTTCGGGGTCGATAAATTAAAGTACCCTCCAAGTACTGGGGTTGGTGACATCAATTAAAACCTCCTCTTTAAAATGTATGCAGGCGCAGGCGTGGCTGTGTGGTAAGAAGCTTGCTTCCCAACCACATGGTTCCAGGGTCAGTCTTACTGCGTGGCACCTTGAACAAGTGTCTTCTACTATAGCCTTGGGCCAACCAAAGCTTTGTGAGTGGATTTGGTAGTTGGAAACTGAAAGAAGCCCGTGGTATATATATATATATATATATATGTATATATCTATGTGTGTGTGTCTGTGTTTGTCCCCTGTGTAAACTAACCACCACTGCTTGATAACTGGTGTTGGTTAGTTTACGTCCCCGTAACTTAGCGGTTCGGCAAAAGAGATCGATAGAATAAGTACCAGGCTTG
>JAOPUL010003389.1:12981305-12992483 GCA_027564515.1 Octopus rubescens | reverse complement strand
ATATATATATATATATATATATGAAGGGAGAAACATATTTCTCCCTTCAAATATATAAGCTATTGCCAACTGCATTGTAATCTTTTTCTTTTAATGATTAAGTCCCATGATTACAAAAAAATCAAAAAAATGATTTATCTTTGTCAGATTATATATAAGTACTCTCATTTTTCCAATTATAAAAGCTATATAATTAACAAATTGTGCTTTAATCACTCATAAATGTCAATAATACTATTTTATACTTCAAAATGTTTTTCCAGTAAGATTACTATAAATTTTTTTCGATTTCAAAATATCAGCTGAACCCACATTTAATGAAAATAATAAGGTTTTACTTTATATCTCTATGTAGATGGTATTTCCAAATTTCTGATGTCAATGTTCTAGCTGTTAAATTTTCCATAATTCAAGTGAAATATAAACATGGCTGCCAATAAATAAGATGCTGTGTGTTTCTCTTACTAGATTTACTATTGTATATAATAGGCTTATGGTTTCATTTGCTACTCGGGATTATTTCAATTTTTTTTTTTTGCTTTCAATCTCTTTTCCACTCATTTTATTTATTTATTTATTATTATTTTTTTTCATTAGTACCTGCTTTTAGTACCTTGATTGATTCATCTAACAATTGCTCTCTTCTATTAGCCTATTCAATTAATTCTTTTCTTTTTCTTTTTATTATTTACTTCATTTAATTGAATCTTTAGGTTTCTTTATTTCTTGTATGCATCCCTGTGTGGGGGTGGGAGGTTTGCTTGCCAGCATCTTAATAAATTAGATATTAAACAAAGTGAAAGTGAATAACTATATAAATCTGTATGGACAATTTCTTTCATTGATTTCTTGTGGGATGTTGCTTTACCCAGTTTCAAACAGATCTTTATCAATACACACTGTTCTATTTACTGAAACACTCTGCTGTAAATGTATTGAATCCCTATAGAAAATTATTTTAAATGCTATTTACAATTTAGCTGTTTAAGTTATCTTATAGTAAAATTCCAAGAGAAATGAAATCCTTAGTTTCCTTGTCACAGAAATATTATTAAATGCTTCCCTTTTCTGGATTTGTGTATGGTGGTATGAAGCATAATCAATTTTTAAGTGAAATCATTGGTTATGTTTTAGTTACTAGTTTGCTTTTCATCTTCTTTCTGGTCATTTCACAATCTCTTCTTTGTAGTTTACCAATGTTTCGGACAAGGTCATCAATATTCAAAATGGCAACTAGCTCTTGATGTTGCTGTTGTTGTTATTATTATTATTATTGTTTGGATAATTGAGTTAAATTGATGTTAATGATGAATAGCCAGTTAGAATGATTTATAGTATTGAGTTTGGTGTCCCATTAAAGCTGTCTTTGCTTTTTACTTTATTTTATTTTTTTACATCTGGTTAAAAATTTATCCAGAAATAAGATATATGTTAGTATTTGTATTATGAGTTATTGACTGTGCAGCTTTAAGAATTCTCTATTTTTCATTTGCAAATTTATCTTGCTAAAGCTCTTTGCATTGTATTTTATCATTTAATTAGTATGTTTATTAATGATTATGTTTATTAATATGATGTGAGATTGTCCTGTCAGTTGCCAATTTATTCAAAAGTTTGCTTTGCAGCTTCTGTTATCAAATAGTCAATTGCTTGTAGCAAGTGTTATTATTCTGTTTGGCATTTATTGAGACTGAAGCAATTATTGCTTCTCAGTGCAGCTAGTGCTATTGACTAGTCTCAGGGACGATGCTTCTATGCAAAATGTACTTTTACTTTTACTTTCATTTTTGGCTGTAACGGTAAACATCAGTTCTACATTGAGCTTTGGTGTGATATACAGAATGTATGTGTCTATAATGTTAAGGATGAAGTTAGTAGAAATGTTTGATATATATAGTCAGTCTGTCACAGCAGAATATTCTTTATTCTATGAATTTTTAATCAAGTTGTTTTTAGTTGATATGCTGATGTAAACCTGTTTGGCGTTTATTGACCTAAGTGCATAGTTTAGTCACACGATTGTCAAGTAGATCTGAAGTATTAAGAACCTGTTCTCTGTGGAGATAGTTCTTCTTTTGTGTGTGTGTGTGTGTGTGTGTGTTACGTCTTATACTGGCAGAATAATAAACTGTAAATCTTTATTTCTAATTTTATTTTTTTAATCATGTGACTAAGTAACTGATTAGAATTATTTCTGTTTCCTTGATTCCTAGGCATGATTATTGACTCATTGTTTTAGTAACACACAATCACAAATTATTAAAGGGTATATACATCAGTGGGTTTATAAATTCATAATGTACCAGTAAGTATTGTTAGCTTCTCTTTTTGAAAAAGTTATCGAGGAAATGAGCATGGTTCATTAAGGAAATTTATAGAAATAAGACTTATATAAGTGTTTAAATTGTATATAACTGAGAAGACTGGAATTTTTTATTTGTCTATTACAATTCTTTTACATTTGTGTATTGTAATTTTTACGAGGTAGACTTCAATTACTAAGTTTTTTAAGTTACTAAAATTACTAAGAATATATTATTTAAATTGGTTGTTTTAAATTGTGCATGTGTGTGCTTGTATGTACATACATTATATATTGTTAACAATTATTACTTTTAATCAATACTTTATTATCAATCCTATCAAAATAAGATAATGAAACTGTCAAGCATAAAAGATGATGGCATTTCATGGTCCTTATTTTAATTCTGGGCCAGGTCACATTACCCAAATTTATATTTTAAGGTTCATAAAACAATTGGGTAAAATCTATCAACAAAATTACAAGTAAAAAAGGAACAATACAATTCTTAAACCATAAGAATCTTGTGTTTTACAGTGCTTTGCAAGCATCCTGTAAAGATCATTCTGTCCCTAGAGTTGTGGAGAATGACTCATCTTTTATGTCCGGGTTTGGGTAGTGTTTGAATAATGTAACAGCCAGACCATCATTGAGCAATGATATAATGTTGAAGTCTAGCATTACAACAAATACCGAAATTAATTTTTCATGTCTTTTTCCTTCTAGTTGTCTTCATTAATAGGTAGTTTTTATTGATTTCTAACAAATGTACAAAAGATTGTTAATAAATGCTGTAAAGAAGTTAATTCATTTATTAAGTGAAATCCGAAATTACATGCTGTTCAATGTTATCTGTCAAAAACTCATTAGTGGAAACATCATGTATATTTTCTTGCTCATTGCATGTTTCATACTATTTTCATGTTGAGTTTTATTGTTAATATGTCCAACTCATGCTTGCATGGAAAACAGACATTAAAGGGTGAAGATGATGATGATGATTGCAGTATCCTTTCTTATAAAATTTACAACTCGTCTTGAAATTTTTTGTAAGATTTAAAACTTAGTATTTTTAATGGATTCAGATATTCAACAAAGTTTTCTTCAAATTAAAAAAAAAAAAATGAAATAAAAAATAAAGTGTTAGATCAAACAAATTATCATCAGTGATCATCATTCCCAGTTTTCTGTTATTGGAATAATTAGCATCGATTTACTTACTCTTTCTGATAGTTTCAATTAATTAAAGGCATTTTAAATTGAACTTTATTTTATAAATACAACAAATGTGGTTAAAACAAATCATACCTCTCCCTGACAAAGTATTCTCTATATTCTGGCAAAGGAAAGAAACTGTCTTTACTCTGGGACCTGACTGCATTTCAAACAAGGCTTGGGAATAACTAATAGGCATTGTAGTAAGGAATTCTGCTGAATTGAAGCCAAAGACCATGTCTTCAGCATTTTAACAGTGTTAATGATAATAAACTTATGTTTAAGAAATCGTCCTAGTAAATCTAATAGCGAAAAATCTTTAGAAAGATAATTTTAAATTTTGTTTATAATGGAAACATTTCAGTGATAGTTTGTATGGTTTATTGCTTCTTCTTTTTTTATTCTATAAAAAAGATTTAAGTTATTTGTTATTTGCATAGTTTAGATGCCAATTCTTTAAATTATTATCAATATGTAAATCTTTCCTTTCTGTAATTAAATTCATCATATTGCCTTCTTTTGAAAAGATGTTCTGTGTAGAGAATGTTTCTTCCTCACGGTTCTTATATTGTATTTAGTATTTGTTCTCAACACAGTTTTACCAATTTATTCTTATTCTTCATCCATCCTCTCCTATCCTTGCTGATGTTTAATTCCATCAGTAACAGCATGTGCATGCATGCTTAATAAGTATATATCTATCTATATATTTGTATGTGCAAGCATCTATGTATCTATGTGTGTAGTTGTTTCTTAACAGTTATCAAGTCTTTTTTACATTGCCATTTGCTATTTTCAGAAATAAAGTAGCAATGAAATAATAATAGTGTTAAATATAATAGCTATCTCACATAAATGTATTTTCAGTATAGTAGTTAGTTATCTAACTATAAAGCTACATCAGCTGACAAAAAATAGTGACAGATTAGTGATATTTAAAAAACATTTTTTCTTCAAAACACTTTTTTGTTTTCTCTGTCCACTGTACTCATGAATTTCGATAACACAAAACCGTTTTTTAATTGGTATTTATATTTTAATAAAATCCATTATTCTATGGAAAGCAGTCTCCTCATTATTGTTACCTAGTAACCATTGGTAATAATAGAAAAGAGAAAATCAATAAAGTAATTCTGAATAGTCTCCAACATATAGGTTATAAATGTTGATTAGATTGATGTATTAGAGTATTTTAGAATCTGGTTGTGAAGTAAATATCCTCGTTTTGGTTTAGTAGCGGGAGACATTGGGTGGAGTTGGCGTGGGGGTGATTCTGGCAGGCAGACAAATTTTAATGAGATTTCTCTTGATGTATAATGAAATAATAGAATATTTTGCATAGTAGAAAATATTTACCATTGCGCCATGTATGATTGTGAATTAAAATAGTTTTGTTGTTGTTGTCATAATAATAATCACCATTATTAATGTAGAGATGACTAAGGAAGGTAAGGATGACTAAGGAAGTAGAAAACTCTTAATGGATTGTTTACAGTATCACGCTGCTCTTAGTTGAGTTAATACCTGGGCTGACTGTCGTTATGGGGGTCAATAAAATAAGCAATAGGCATGTGTGTATGTGTGTGCGTATGTATGCAGTCTGCACGAAAAACTTTGGGTGTGGATTTGTAATGTTGGTTTACACACACACACATAGCTTATTTATTTATATGGTTTTTCATTTGACAATATAACCCTTGAGAAATATCTTCCTACTTCCAATTTATATATATATATATATATATATTTTGAAGCTGTATCTTTATTATATTTTAAGAAATGAGATTTTTGTTTTTCTGTCTTTCTAATAGGAACCTTGACTTCTGGATAGCTAAAGAAATCTTAATTGCCCCAAGGAAACAATTTTTGTATAGTGTGATATCTCTCTCGCACATACACACACACACATACACACACATTTCATAACATAGAAATATATCTAGATTATGGCTAATCGATATTAAGACCACTTGCAGTTGAGTCATTCTCAAAAACAATGTATGTGTGTAGGAGGACAATGAAGCATACATACATACCTACATACTTACACACACACACACACATATATGTATATATACACACACATATATATATATATATGTATATATACACACATTTATATATATATATATATATATATATATATATTTATACACACACACATATATATATATATATATATATATATATATACACACATATTTATCATCATCATTTAGCATTTGTTTCTCACGCTGGCATGGGTTAGACAATTTAATTGGAGACTGGCAAGCTGGAGGGCTGCGCCAGACTCCAGTCCGTTTTGGCTTGGTTTCTACAGCTGAATACCCCTCCTAACACCAACCACTCCAGAGAGTTTACTGGGTGTTTTTAACGTGTCGCTGGCACGGGTGTCACTCCCTTGCTGTCTCCCTCTCTCCTCTCTTCTTTATTACCATGTGTAACCCAAACATCAATAACTTTTTAAAAAGTCAATTTTTTTTTGGAGGGGGGGTTAAATTTCATATTAAAATTGCCTGCATATTAATATTTAAATTTTCTATATTGTTGAAGGTTATATTATTTTGTTATTTGCTCTCAGGGTTTCAAAATTTTGATTCAAAGAACATGTTGATTATTAACCCTCTCAGTCGTCAGCATTTTTTGTTTTCTAATATATATTCTGATGTTAACTCATATTGAATATAGAATGAATATCAGTAGATTCATTTATAGAATTGTTTTCTTTAATGTGGGAATTTGCATTATATATGCGCGCGCGTTTCATTACCTTAGTAAATCCTATATTTTACACAGTTATACATCGAGCAACTATTTACTACAACTCCTGAAACATATCTTTACGTTGTTTATTCAGGCATGGCTGTATGGTAAAAAGTTTGCTTCCCAACCCCATGGTTCTGGGTTCAGTCCCACTGCGTGGCATCTTGGGCAAATGTCTTCTACTATAGCCTTGGGCCGACCAAAGCTTTATGAGTGAATTTGGTAAACGGAAACTGAAAGAAGCCCGTTGTGTATATATATATCTATGTCTTTGTGTCTGTGTTTGTCCCCCCACCACTGCTTGACAACTGGTAATGGTTTGCTACATCCCTGTAACTTAGCAGTGTAGCAAAAGAGACTGATAGAATAAGTACCAGGCTTTAAAAAAAATAAGTGCTGAGGGCGATTTGTTTGACTAAAAATTCTTCAAGGTGGTGCCCTAGCTTGGCCGCAGTCTAATGACTGAAACAAGTAATAAATAAATAAAATAAATAAAAAAGAATAAAGCATCTTTGATCTGTGACATTGTGTGTGTGTTTATAATTTGGTAGTCAGTCTTGTTGGGGCACAGGGTCTTCAGGCAAGTTACGGTAGAATGTAAATAGTCCTAACTTGCCTGAAGACCCTATGCACACCAAAGCAAAATCCAGAGTAGCAAGAGACTGATTTGACCAAAATAAAAATATTATTAATCTCTACTATGGTATCAAGTGCTCTTTTTTTTTCAGGCAGTGAACACTAAACAGATGTGTGTGTGTGTGTGTGTGCGTATGTGTGTGTGTGTGTGTGTGTGCGTGTATGTATATGTATGCATGTGTATGTATATGTATGTATATGTGTGCATGTGTATGTAGGCATATGTATATGTATGCGTGTGTATATATATATGCATGTGTGTATATGTATGTATCATCATCACTTAGCGTCCATTCTCCATGCTGGCATGGGTTAGATGGTTTGACTAGAGACTGGCAAGCCGTAGAGCTGCACCAGACTCCAGTCCGTTTTAGCTTGGTTTCTATGGCTGGATGCCCTTCCTAACATCAACCACTCCAGAGAGTGTACTGGGTTCCTTTAACATGTTACCGGCATATATATGTGTATGTATATGTGTGTGTGTGTATGCATACATATGTGTGTATGTATGTATGTATGTATGTATGTATATGTGTGTGTGTGTGTATGCATACATATGGGTGTATGTATGTATGTATGTATGTATGTATGTATGTATGTATATACTGCTTGATAGATTTATTTCTAAACTTATTCTCTTTTTTCTTTTTTGTTCAATCTTCCTGCTCCATTATTTTTGTTCCTTTTTGTAATAATCTTAATAGTTTACTATTTCACTGCAGGACATTTTAAACTTTTAATTCTTTCTTACATATACTTATTATTCTTACATATACTTATTATGTTTTTTTGCTCTTGCTATTTTCAGAAAGAAAATTGAAGAGATTGGCAAGATGACTGCCTTATCTCAGGAGGATATTATCTCCAACACCAGGACGGTTATTCAGGGATTAGAAACTCTGAAAAATGAACATAATCAAATACTCAATAGTCTGATAAATTCTATGATGACCATCAAGAAGGAGAATGGGGACACCAACTTGGTGGAAGAGAAAACAAATATTCTCAAGAAATCTGTAGATTCTATTGAACTGGGGCTTGGAGAAGCTCAGGTATGACCTTTTATTTTATTTTTGTTATTTTTTCTCCTTCCTACCCCAACAAAATTTTTATTTTGTTTTAATTAAATTTTATTTTATAAAATTAAACTCATACTTTATATTTCATTGTATTTGGTTTTAAGATTATGATATTGAATTTCTCTTTTTGAAGTATACTGAACTCTACATGATACTTTGGTAACAGCTTAAGAAATCTTATTTGAGCATAAAACCTCCAAATTATTTATTTTAATATTGCTGGACAGTGGATTAGATATATCTTTTTAAGAAATTGTCCAAATTATGTCTTATTTTACAAAGATGTGTAACTATTAAGAAAAAGATATTTTGATTTTTATCGTTAAACCCTAATGTCTTTTCACTGTTTTGTTTTTATGTTTTCTTTTCTATTTTTTTCTTGTTTCTTTTTTCATTTTGTTTGTTTGTTTGTTTTTTACTTTTCCCCTCCCATTGAGGATTTATTTTGGAAGCAATGTCAGTGTTTTTAGGTTCTTAGGAATAATTAATTCTTCAAGGATTCAAGAGAAATACAATTTCATGAGTGTTCTTATTAATCTTCAGTGAATTAATGTTTTCCTTCTATTTGTTGAAATTATTCACTCAAAATTTGGTCTATTAATACTTTTAAGAACAGTCTTGAGGTATCGGTCAACCTGAAGTTATGATAGAAGGCACTTGCTTAGTGGGATTGAACCTGAAAACCTGGTTCCAAAGTGAACTTCTTATCAAAAGTAATTAACCTGAATTTAGGCAAAGCTGTATGGTTATTTGCAATAGAGATGTTGTATGGCTATGCATAGTTGACATTTGCTTTGCAAACATGTTTGTGGTGCCAGGATCAAATCCTACTGCAAGAAAAATTGAGTAAGGTTGACCTAAGTTATGTAAGGGAAATTGGGTACACTTAATTCATTTACCAGTTTTAAACATTAGAAACTGACCCTTGTATGTATTTAGCAAAGTTCTCTCACCTGTAAGCATTTGGACTAGGTCTGAGAATAGATGCACTGCTTTCTACTCTCCTTTGATTAATTCATTAAAAAAATTTAAAAAAATGTTGAGGTATTGCCACACACCACTGTGAGTAGTCCTTTGAGTTGTTCTTTTCTAGGCATTTTCTTAGGGATGTCTTTTGGGAAAAGAATCAAGTCGTTCATAGTTTAGCCCTAAATCAACCTTATTAAAAGGCAGCTGTGACATAGCATGTCTAGAATTAGTGTCCAGCATGTCTTTCTTATAATTTTAAGGTTATAGTTAAAAATTTGGAGGATATTTTGCTACATCTAAGGAGATTCTACCATTGGCTTGTTCACTTTCAAAACTTTTAATACACCTTGAGTTGTCCTCTATTAAGATACCTATTTTGTTTATTGCTGATTGCATAACTAGAAAATATGTGCCAACTCTGTTTGGTGTGAAGGTTAGTTTCAAAAGTGGCAATTACTGTAGGATAACTTGAACCCATAGTATTTTAGATATAAATTTGTTTTTTTTCTAAATGCTTGATATTTATGAGGTCTACATTGGCTCAAACATATAATGTAGATGATATATACTGAATATGAAGATGTTGTGAAGTAACACCTATGGTAGTTTGACACAAATAGTCAGACTTAAGACATTTGGGACTCACAGTTCAGATGTTGTACAGATGCTGTTTTGCTGAATTGTTTAACCTTTGTAGGTCAGTACCTCCTTTTTGCTGAATAGCATTTCACAAATAACCCTTCCTTATGTTTAAGAAAATCCATTATTTTACTCAAACAACAGCTAGTTTGGCACATTGGTTTATAATCCATAATTTCTTATATTATTCCATCATTATGTGTCCCATTTTAAATATTTGCATGGATTAGTAAACCTGCGCTAAATTTTTATGGGAACTACTAAAATTGGTGTGAACTTTATATAATGAAATCATTATATTGGATGTTGGTGCATAATCAGTCCTGTTCTTGTTCACTGACAACACATGGTCTTACTTGTCATATTCTAACCCAAACAAAGAATTTTTTGAGAGTTTGTTTAAAATATTATTGTACCTGGTTATTTTATTTCTAAGAAAAATGAATGGCCTCTCTAAATACCCAGTGCCCTCCGTAACACCAAGGTGGGTGGGTGGGTGGGGTGGGATGGTGCAGCTATGGAGGACATAGCACTATGGCTCCCATGACATCTTCCACCTTCTTTGCGAGGCACTACTGCCGGAGTCAAGAATTGCTGGTTTAACCTATAACAGCATAGAAAATGGACAAATAGGCATGATGATGATGAGGAGTTGGAGAATGGTGATGATAACCATGGTGATTATGATGATCACAACAACGATCATGACAATTGTGGCAATGATGATGACGATCACAACAACAATAAGTAAGATGATTGCTAGTTAAGAGTGAGTTGGGGAGAAAGCCTTTAATGCTGTTGCATTTATAGTAGTAAGGATTAGAAGCAATAAGATAAGCTGAGGTAATCTGGCAATTGAGCTGACTGTGTAATGCTGTTCATTATCAAAATGCCTTTTAGCAGAAGACTTTCGTTCTGTGTTCTCCAACAGGTTGAAGAGATATCAATAGATTTGTAGTTATTGATACTTCATTGCTTCCATTCATTTGAGAATTTGTTTTAGCATCTACATTTCTTGAAATGATTAGAGACAGTTCATTACACATGTTATAATTACTATCAGTTTCTGGTAACAGCCTTGCTAATATTTTCTGTTGTCAGACTATTATGCTGAAAATTAGGTAATTTGAATATGGGACAATTTTTGAGTGAAAAAATAGAAATAACGATTCTGTTGTCCATTATAGAATTGTATGGAAATCCTTGTTTAAAATTACTAGTAGGAGTAAGTTAATGAAGCTCTAGTTAGCAAACTTTTAGGTATTATTTTGGTTAACCCTTTCATGGTTGTATTTCTAATTAGTAGATTACCTTTATGTTTCAGTTAATTTACAAGTACAATTAAGATTTTGGAAAGATTTTAGTAAAATATTTGATGTATTATGTTGTCTGAGATTTCACATTGTTAAATGAGATTTTCATGGAGATTTTAATCTAAATATAATTTAGCTTCACCTGTCTCGGGATGGTTGATATTAAATGAGTTCATATGTACATAAATACAGATAAAAAAACTCTATCTGTTCGTTCCTGACTCGTTGTTTGTTGTTTTTATCTACTACTTATTATTATTAT
>JAOPUL010003389.1:12967862-12978811 GCA_027564515.1 Octopus rubescens | reverse complement strand
TCATCCTTTAACGTCCGTTTTTCATGGTGGCATGGGTTGAACGGTTTAACCAAAACTGTCAAACTGGAGGCTACACCTGGTTCCAGTCTGATTTGGTTTGGTTTCTACAGTTGGATACCTTTCCTAATGCCAACCACTTTACAGTGTCTGCTGGGTGCTTTTAAACATGGCACTGGCATGAGTACATTTTACGTGGCACTGGCACAGGACTCTTGCAGGTCAATCCTCTGCGTCCTAAGGTTGTCTTTTAGAATTTCATGTATGTGTATATATATATATATATATATAATATGTCTTGGTATTTATTCCTTATTCATGCTAGAAAGTAATATAGCTTTCTAGTTATTTATCAGATATGGAAGCCAAATTTTGGTGAATGTAAAGTCAAAATAGATTTAGTTTTTAACTGGTCTTAATTTTAGATTCTTCCCTTTTCTTTGTTTTAAAGACACATTAGCCCTTTTGTTGTCCTACTTCTAATCATATACATTGATTATGAGTTTTAACTAATTTTGAGAATAATCAGAAATTGCTAGTGAATAAGTTAAATAATTAACTTTTCATTGAACCCATATTTGCCACATAAATTTAGCAAAAAAGTTCTTATGTAAAATTGAGTCAGGTTTTAAATTGTTTCAACACATTAAGATTAGCTGTTTTATATGTTAGAACCAGAGGTGATATCAGGCAGGTTGGTATCAGGTGTTAATGAAACTGAATGCTTAGATCAGGTATATTTCTGTTGTAGATTAGTTAAAAATACTGTTCTCATTTTCTTTCTTTTTTTTAATGCTGGATAGATTTTTTATTGCATATGTTTTATATCCATTTTGTTTTTGCTTTGTTTAATGATAAAAGGCAAAATTAGAAGCTTGCATCGGTTATAGGAATAGCTAGATGTAATTCCATATTATTTAATTGTTAAGCTTTAATATGGTTGAGTATTAAATCTTTAATCAAAATAAAAGTTCTGTCTTCAAACCTGTCTTAGAGTCTTGTATACATTTAGTAACTGGACACATCAAGAGGATGACAACACAGGATTAAATTCAAAAGATGAGGCGTAATGGTCCATAAAATTTAAAGTATAATTGGCAATTTTCAAAACACCTAGTAGTATGTTTCTATCGCCTCTTTCTCCCTCTCTTATCTGTCTCTTTGATGTATGTACATGAAAAGCAATCAGTTGCTAAGGTACTTTCACTATGTCTGAATTTCATGAAAGTACTAATAGGTTTAATAAATAATATACTTACAAGTTCACATACATAGTTTATACATGGACAGTTAAACTTACGTAAATGTTTCTATTTAGTATTCAACTTATAACCGATTAATTGAAAGCTGAGTAGTAATGTTCATAAGTTTAAATGCCCAGAGAAGGCATGTCATTGAAGAGGTCGCAAATGATAACAAAAAGACTTCGACAAACCTAGTTGATTGATTGACTAATTTATTGAACAATCAGTTGGTTAATCGGTTAAATAGTTAACCAATTAACAAATAAAAAAATAAAGTGAAATAGAACCAGTGTGTGTGTTTATCATTGGCATAATGACCCTCCTGAAATAAAACAAAATAAAAATATTTTCTTTATTCAATTCATCCCTTTACTGAAATTAAATGAACTCTGAAACTGAATATTTATAACCTGTGCATTGTTTTTACCTACTGATCGATATCTAATTCAAACTAACACACATGAGGCAATGATGATATAACTAGAAGGAAAATTGATTTTAGATATAGATAAGAATGAAATGTTTTGTAATAGTTTTATACAAAGCAATGTATTGCAAAGCCGTGCTAGAAATTAGCACAAAATTGTTACCATTATAAACACATTTTAATATGTTTGAATTGATTGAATATTTAAAATATTTTTTTATTGTATATACCATTGTTTGTTTGTTATTTCAACAATATATTTTTTTTTTTTTTATAGGTGATGATGTCTCTTGCCAATCACCTGCAGACAACTGAAGCTGAAAAGCAGAAACTCCGAGCCCAGGTTCGACGGCTGTGCCAAGAAAATGCTTGGCTTAGAGATGAATTAGCAAATGCACAGCAAAAACTGCTTTTGAGTGAACAAAAGGTAGCAACAATAGAAGAAGAAAAGAAGCACCTAGAATTTATGAATGAAATGAAGAAATACGACACTAATGAAGCCCAGGTAGTGAGTAGCATTTTGTATATGCATGCTTGCATGGAAAAACGGACGTTAAAGGATGATGATGATGATGTTATGCATATTATTGGAACTGATTTTGTATATGTTCCAACATAAATAATGTATATTCATCTAAAATTATTTTACTATGTAAACCTAACTCAAAACTTTATCTATAATCAAAACAATTGATTAAGTGATTTTCATCTACCTTTGATGTTTTAAATATGACTTTTTTTATATGTGATTATACCTACCAAAAAAAAAAATGACGTCTTATTATCTGCTACCTGGTGATTTTATTTAAACTTCATTCTCCCTCTCCCTATAACATATGCAGTTCAGAGAGCTTTGGTAATATACAGAGTAGCAACAGAGTACATCATAGTATTGTTCTTTTGACTTTTAAGTTAATGATGCACTCTGTTACCAACTCTTCACATTCATTCATTGGAAATTCAGATTAACTACAGTTAATCATTGGCTGTAAATGAATGAATAAACTTTACACTTATTAAATAATTTGCTTTGCAGTTTGAATGCATAAATGCACACAATCATCATAATCATTATCAACATGATTTTACATTCATTTTTCCATGCTTGCATGGTTTGGATAGATCTTTCTGGCACAGTGTCTTGTAACTTGTAGCGGTCCTTTGTCATCTCTTTCATGAAGTCAGACTTCTTGACATCATTGTTCTCACCTCTTCCCATGTCTTCTTCATTGATCACCTGGTACCTCTTTACCCAACTCTCATCCTACTACAGCTGTTTTCTCTCATTCCCTAATTTTTCTCTCAGCTCATTTGTGTTCCAACATATATACGCACTAACATTACACATCTAACAGAATGTACTTGCCTCATTTCTTAACATCCTTCACATATCCCTCACATATCCCTCACATATCCCTCACATATCCCTCACATATCCCTCACATATCCCTCACATTCAGTGTCCATGCTTTGCTACCATACAGCATCACAGTTCATACACCAGCATCATACAATCTTCCTCTCATGCAGAGCAATAATCTCTTTGTTACCAGCAGAGTTAATAGCTCTTTGAGGTTTTTCCACCCCATTCTTACTGAGGCTGCTATGTCTTTGGAAGACTTTCCTCTGCTTTGATTAGATACCCTAGTTGAGAAACTGTTAATTACTTCTAGGGAGCTCTCTGAACATTTGAAAGAATTTTTCATGGTTACTTTTACTGCTAAATACTCCTGCACATGTATCCTTCTTTATCCAATTTGCCTCTGATCCCATTGCATATCTTGTGCACCAGCAAGACACATTAAGTTCACTGTATTGAATTCCTGTTTCTCTGTATGTTGAGCGTGGCCACTTCCCAGGTGGCAGGAGAGTCCTGCTTTATTTTTTGCTAACTAAAGCTTAAGCTTTTGTTACATTTACTTTAGCTTCTCAATTCTAGGCCTTACTTTCACATTTGAAATTTCTTTAACGAATTCAACTGAGAACTAGTTCATCCACAGACAGATGTTTCCATAGACAGCCTGTATTAATCTCATCTGTTACGATTGGAAATTTATAATAAACAGGAGTGTTGGGAGCAGGGTGGTGCTGAGAACTGAGCTCTAATAGATAAACATTTACCTGCATACTAAATTCCTTGCTGAACTTGTTGCTTACTCACACCTTGCTGGCACCATCTCTGACAAGGCTTGCATGGCTTTCACAATCCATTCATCTTCACCTCCTTTTCTGAGTGACCACTAGACTACAGACGTGGCTCATTGTCAAAGACCTTTCCTAGGCCAGCAAATGCTAATTACAGTGTCTTACTCTTGTCTAAGAACTTCTCCTGTAGTGGTTGTTTAGCTCCAGGTCATCCGCAATTGAGCTGACTTATGATCAAAGGCATTCCAGCCATTTTTAGTGGGATGTAGGAAGGGAAAGACAGTGTCAGGGAATTAGTGAGAGGGAGAGTCATAGTAATTAAGGGCAAAGGGTAGAAAGAAAGGGAAGATGAGAGGGTGGGGTAGGAGATGCTTGTTCTTTCCTTTGATGTCTTTTTTCCATGCTAGCATGGCTTGCACATGGCACTATTTGAAGCAGGATTGTGTGTGTGTAGCTTGTTATGTCCCTGTAACTTAGCGGTTCAGCAATGGAGACCAATAGAATAAGTACCAGGCTTTAAAAAAAAAAAGTACTGGGGTCGATTTCTTCGACTAACAAGGCAGTGCCCCAGCATGGCCACAGTCTAATGACTGAAACAAATAAATATATATATAATTTGCATATATGCAGCATGACTGTGTGATTTAAGAAGTTTGCTTCCCTACCACATGGTTTCCAGTTCATTTCCACCATGTTGCACCTCGGAAAGGTGTCTTCTACTATAGCCTCAATCTGACCATTTAGTAGAGAGAAACTGAAAGAAGCTTGTCACACACACACACACACACACATATAATCTCAATGCTACATTATGTCCTTTACTCACTTACAATGGTAGGGCATGAGTTAAGGGAATTTAGATATTTTTAACAGATTGACAACAGAGAGAGACCCCTTTGTTAATTCATTTTCCTGGCATCAGTAGTTGCTTGATCTGACACAAACCCTAACTGCATCTCATTTATCAAGCACTAACCAATCTTCATCCCATTTATTAGTGAAATAGGTAGC
The DNA here is from genome assembly GCA_027564515.1 of Octopus rubescens. NCBI lineage: Eukaryota > Metazoa > Mollusca > Cephalopoda > Octopoda > Octopodidae > Octopus > Octopus rubescens. The sequence goes on along the minus strand of JAOPUL010003389.1, from coordinate 12,973,987 downwards.
TGTTTGCTTTATATGGAGTGGTTATCAGCGGTTGTAGTTGTTTTCCCCAAGGGCATTTAATGGAGGGGATTGAAAATATTTGAAAGTATTATAAACTAGAACCAAAATCAGCTAGTAAAACTCATATCACTGAAAGCTTCCCTTTTACATTTAACATTTTCTATTCTTATAAAAGACAAAACATTTTTATTGGCGAACTGGCAGAATCATTAGCATGCTGGTCAAAATGCTTAGTGGCATTTCTTCCAACTTTACATTCTGAATTCAAATGCTGCCAAGGTCAACTTTGCCTTTCATCGTTTCAGAGTCAATAAAATATGTTCCAATTGAGCACTGGGGTTACTACTATTTACCCCCTCCCCTGAAATTGCTGTCCTTGTGCCAAAATTTGAAACCATTATTATTATTATTATTATTAATATTATTGAGAGAGCAGTGCATGCCATCAAAGTGACACTGGGGTACAAATATACGAAGCCCAATATACCTATCATGATTACCTGTCTGATAAGGGTACACTAGGCACATGTATCACAACCATATGTGCACGACATTGTGATCTCATATTAAGATAAACAGTGCATGACCTTGCAGGTGGGGCCCAGTTAGAGTTTTCTTCAGATTAAGTAGCCCATGCTGCTCAATCCTTGAATAAGGGTTATTATTATTAGTGTTACTGTACATATTATTTTTCTTTTAAACAGAATGAGGAAAAAGAGAATGAACAATCATCCCTTGATTTAGGATTTCCTGATGATGATGATGATAATGGTCAACCAGAAGGTACTGATAGATTTATATACATTATATTTTAATTGAAGTTTTGCTTTAACACTTTGCACATTCATTCAGTAATTTGTTTCACTGTAGTTTTTTAAATGTTTTCATACTTGTATATATACTGTACATATATGGCCAGTACATTGTGTAGTGATTAAAGTACTTATTTTATTTGGCATTTTAACACCTTAACATTCACACATATTATATGGTAGTGTGCATATATATCATCATTTAGCTTCCATTTTCCATGCTGGCATGGGTTAGACGGTTTGACTGGAAACTGGCAAACCGGGGAGCTGCACCAGACTCCAGTCTGTTTTGGCTCCAGAAAGTGTACCGGGTGCCTTTAACGTGTCATCGGCACGAGTGTTTTCAACATGTCACCGGCACGAGTGTTTTCAACGTGTCACCCACACAAGTGTTTTCAACGTGTCACCAGCATGAGTGTTTTCAATGTGTCAACGATATATGTGTGTGTGTGGGGATATATATGTAAAAGATAGTGCAAATTGAAATCAGATTCAAAAATCTGATTTAAATTTGCACTTTTCCTTATTCTAAATATTAGATGACCTTAAAATATTATTGTAATAGTTTTTATTACAGAAGTTTGGGGTGTGAATGTAGTTGTAGTAATTTAGATACTGAGCAGATTATTTTTTTCCTTTGTATAGCTAGGACTACATTGCCCAATTAGTCCTTCGTTTTTTTTTTTAAGATAATTGTAATTTGAAGGAGATTTGGCTGCTATTTCTAGTAGTACTAGCAATCAGGTTGAGTAAGGGCAAGGGCCCACCTGTTTTAGCCTCAAGGATGAAGTGAAGTTTATAAAAACTTGTTCGGATGCATATGTGCAGAGAAAAATAGTGTATCTTTAATAGCACAAACTCATAGGTATGTAACTTACATTAAATTATTGTTTTGGTTTATACATATGAATTTTTATAGATTTTGAATACAGACAATTTCACCTGACATTGGGACTTACTTGATGGTTCATTATAGTGTCTTATATATATGTCACTTAAAATATTTGAAATTAAGTAATACTATTGTAATATAAACCCTATGATGCTTCTGTTTTTGGAAAAGCTGTAGAAAATTAACTGTGTTCAGCAGTCATTCATTTAAAGATTTTGTATCTTACATTTGTCATGATAAAATATAGTCAGTACATTCTGTTATGTGTTTGGTGATCAAGAGAGCATCCAGCTTTAGAAAACATGCTATAAGTGAAACTTGGAGTTGATAAGCAATACCGCTTACTAGCCATCACAAAGTATAGGGAAATGCTTTAAGTACCCCTCCTCACATGGGCTTGCTCTTCCTCTAGCATTGGTAACTTAATAAAAATTCCCTTAAGATATGCACAACACCAAAATTGGTTGTCTCTCCTGCTATGTGTGTAAGATAATGCAAATCATGAGAACCCATAGTGGCGTTGCAAAAAGTGATGTAAAATAATGACAGTGATGGTGATTCTGTAAAAACAGAAATGGTGAAATGAATGTGACATAGACATAGGAGTTCACATCTTTCTGCAAGCAATAAGGTATCTGTAAGACAGAACCTGTTTGTGTTACAACTTAACTTGAGAAATATTTCCCATCACAAGGCATCATCATCATCATTTCAGATTTTGGTAGGAATTTAATTAAAGCTTAAATATGATGCTTAATTTACTTAATTTTCAATTAAAATTTTTTTTTTTCAGTACTTTCTCCAACTCAACCCAATGCCATGGCTCAAGCAGCCAGTGGTGGCTATGAAATTCCAGCTCGGCTTCGTACACTACACAACCTTGTCATACAATATGCTTCTCAAGGCCGTTATGAAGTTGCAGTGCCTCTTTGCAAGCAAGCTCTTGAAGATCTTGAGAAAAATAGTGGCCATGATCACCCTGATGTTGCCACTATGTTGAATATTTTGGCTCTCGTTTACAGGTACATAATATTCTTTTTATTAAACATTTTCTTTTTTTTAAACATTTTTTTTCATGATAAATTATTTACTGCTACAGAGGCTCATCAATTATGTATAAACCAATTTAAGAAAATTATGTTCAGATTACTATAAAATTTAAAGTTTATTATGATTTTAAAACAAAGTTACATTTTTACTTTGACTGCTTCATAATTAGAAATATTAAGCTATTTTTAGATTCACTCAAACTTAATTTTTACATCTGAATTTGGAATACTCTGTAAATTTTCGAAGACAATTTTATAATCTTTTAAATTTCAGTGTTGTTGAAATTTGTATTATTACCTTTTTATAATTGAAATTTAATTGTGATTGTTTATCTCTTGACATTACATTTTCCTTCCCTTGCTTCCAGATTTTCTGCATCTTACACCATTTTTTTGTACCTTCATGAATTTATTATTTTTTTAAACATTTTAACATTTTTTTGAGAGAATTAGTATAAAGTTTTATTCAAAATGTTTAAAACTTTTCCTCCTCCCAACTTTCATATGGTATTTACGAATTCCTTTCTGTTGATTTCTAAATAAAAAAAAGTATTTTAAATAAATATAGTTGAATAGAATGCTATTTTAAGATGCTTTCAACCAATGAAACAGTTCGTTTTTGCTCCCTATAAATTTCTTTTAATATCAGCACAGAAGAAATCAGACTTCTCTGTTTCTTATCTTCCCTTATGTATGAAAATATAATTTATATGTTTCAGCTGTTTTAAATTTAACTTTTTTCCTTCTTCTTTCCTTGAATTACACAAACCCTTTACCCAACTGCTTTACCATCCAAAGCTTATCAACCCAGTATTTAGCTATGATATAAACATATTTTATATAGGTATTGTTTGACCCCTCTGATTCTGTTTGGTTTTTACAGGGATTTGGGATCAATAAAACTAGCCATGTCATGTCTCCATTCTTCTCTGGAAATCAGAGAGAAAGCACTTGGGAAGGATGACCCAACTGTGAGTTTTAGGAATGTAAAATTAAAAATAGTTAAAAATTTGTTAACTTATATTAAACATAGAAAACCAGATTTTTTTTTTTAATTATTGCCCTTACATATAAAATATTACATTTACTTTCGAGGTTATATATTAGAATAGAAATATTTCCTCTCTTTTAAATATGAAATTTAACCAAAAAAAAAGAAATTACGTCTGTCATAATCCATATCATATATTTGTGGTTTTAATATTATCACATTTGATCAGTTGTAGTTTTAATATAATTTAATATAGTGGTTGGTTGGTTTAGTTTAGATATGAAATAATTCATTGATTTAGGCAGTAAAATTTAACATTTCTATTTGTAGTTATGTATCTAACATCTCTATCTATAATTATGTATTTAATGTATTTCAATTAAAGTATTTTTTTTTTCTTTGATTTAGACCCTATACATGGGTTTAACTTGAAAATCTCATCATGAGTTTTGTTAAAAGTTTTGTTGTCTTAAGTGTGATTTCTAGGCTATGAAAATATTGTGCTGTTGTTGTGTAGCCCAGGTCAACCCAAATCAAGCAGACTCATGAAATATTACAAATTGTTCAGACTAGGTGTGATACCCTCAGTTTCATAGTTCCCAATGTGCTATACAACCATTTAGTTAAGGATCACCCTGCACATTGTGACATGCAGTGGTTCGTTATATGTGGTGCCGTGTGAAATTGTATGTGTTTAGTTCAATGTGACACTGTGTGTGGTATATATTCTCCACCATCCAAATCTGTTTCTGTATGTCTAGATTTTTGGTTCAACTTAGTCAGAATGTGACATCTGGTGTTTTATTCTATTTTCTTAAGAAGTCCAATAGTAAAAGGGACAATAAATATTAAGTAAGTTTAATTTTAAGATTTCTTTTTCTATATTTTGGTAGGTTGAACAGATTTTTAAATTCTCTTGAAATTTAGAAAGGTTTTTCCATGTTTCTGTATTATTATTTTTTAAATTTCAATTATTCAGCCAAATATATTTATTTCACATCATTCACAATTATTTTATCAAGTAAACATTGAGTTATTAGCTATCTCTCTAAATTTATAACACTATAAATTATCATCTTGGCCATTAGTACTTTAAAAGACAAATTAGTAGTTCAGTTATACTGACGACATTTCATATGAAGATGTATTTGAAACATATCTCCATCATAAGAAAACAATATCACAGTTTTGCATATTTTTCATTTGATTTCTGTTAATATTTAGTTTATTTAACCAATAGTTTACATTCTGAATTACACATTATATAATGTATGCTGTGATGGTATTAGGGTAATAGGGTAAATGTGTGTGTGGGTGTGTGTGTGTGTGTTTGTAAGCACCAAAACTTTCCATTATCTTTAAATGTCTGAGGTTTCATACTAAATAGAACTTTTAGAACCTCCTTTATAAGATTAAATGAGGATAATTTCTATTTTGGCATTAAGGAGGAGATGAGATATTTTCTGTTATATATGCATGTTGATAAACAGCTCAGTATTTCAAAATGTATTTAATATTTTCAACAGAGGTTAAATGCCTTAAAACATTTAACCTTGCTGCAAAGTATGTTTTAAATATATACTGCATGCCTATTTGGCTATAATACCTTTTAAAGTGTAATTTGTGAGACAAACTGTGAGAGGGCTCAATGAGTATTGGCAATGTCTTGCTGATATATTGTTGCATCAAACCAAAGTATTTGTGATATTTGTTGTGCAAGATGTGCTTTACACTAAAAGAAGTCTTAGTTAACTAATAAAATAAGTACCCAATAAAGAACTAGAGTTGCTGTAATTGGAACAAAGAAAACCCTGACAAGAAGTGCCCTAGTACAATTGTAGTCCAAAAGACTACAGTTAGTAAAAGAATAATAGAATATAAATATATTATGAATGTTAAGCATGTTTTCGCATCTTTAACTGTTTGGTTTGCTAACCATACTGCCTGACATTCCATTTAATTTCATAATCCTATAAAGATTATCACATGTTCATCATTTTCTTATATTTCTTGATTACTTCATATTTAATTACACCATAATTACTTATATCTTAGGGGATTCATTTTACTGATAATAAACACATGTACTATGTTCTATTTCACCTTATTAGTCAACTAATTAACTGGTTAATTGTTTGCTTAATCATTTGGTCAGTCAACCAATCAGCAAAATACAACAAAATCTATTTCAATACTTCATTTCACTTAAAGAATCTTGCAAATCTAATTCAGAAACCTATGTAAAGTGTCCTTTTCAAGTCAGAACACTTTTTAAGTCTCCATTTTTTTTTGTTTTTCAAGCATAGATATTTTAAACATAGGTGCAGGCATGGCTCTGTGGTAAGAAGCTTGCTTCCCAACCACATGGTTCCAGGCTCAGC
>JAOPUL010003389.1:12954314-12967601 GCA_027564515.1 Octopus rubescens | reverse complement strand
TACATCCCCGTAACTTAGCGGTTCAGCAAAAGAGATCAATAGAATAAATACCAGGCTTTAAAAAAAAAATGGACTGGGCGACTGAAAATTCTTCAAGGCAGTGCCCCTAGCATGGCCTCAGTCTAATGATTGAAACAAGTAAAAGAATATATATATATATATGTGCATATGTCTTTGTGTCTGCCTGTGATTCTTCCCCATCACTGCTTGACAATCGGTGTTGATGTGCTTACGTCCCCATAACTTAGCAGTTCAGAGACCGATAGAATAAGTACCAGGTTTAAAAAGAAAATAAGTACTGGGGTTGATTCATTCAACTAAAAATTCATTAAGTCAGTCCTCCAGCATGACCGCAGTCTAATGACTGAAACAAGTAAAAGGTAAAAGATTTAATATCAAATAAACTATAAAAGGAAACATACTCGAAATTCCTGACCTTCTAAACATAAAAACGCATATTGAGACTTTTAAAGTTAAGACATTTTTGATTTATCATTATGTTATATAATTTATTTGTTTATATACCATCTAAATATGTGACGTCTTTAAATGTACTAGAACATGAAATATGAAGTATAGATATTATTAACTTATTAACTATTAGAAAAACATAAATTGTTCATTATATTTTTAACAGTTCATTTAGTTTGAAGGTATTTTTAAATTAACCAAGGGTATTATTAATTTTATGAATATTTTCAAGTGCTAGTTGAATTAAAAAGAGCATAAAAGCTCAATCATTCATTGTAGAATCATTGCCATTATTTGCAGTTTGTTCTGTTATCCTATTTTTGAAAAGAGATTTCAAGACATTTCAAAACTCAGCCATCATTGAAAGCTTAATTAATGTATATCCGAATTTTAAGGCATTTTGCTGAGGATAGTTATTTTTCGAAAAACTTCATCTAATGAATTGCCTCAAATTTATCAATCTACAGTTTCACAGTAAATGGCAATTTTACTTCAAAGTGTCTTGACAATAATGGTTTCCAAATTTTAATCAAAGAAACTCAGTTGTTAACCACTTAAGTTTATTATTATTGTTATTAATATTATTATTATTTTCCTAAATATTAATAAGTCATGGGAGAAATTGGTATTAATGTCAGCCTCTCTTAGAGTATATTACTTTCTTTCCTACATTATGAGTCCAAATTCTTCCCAATATCTATCAACAACGTTTCATCCTTTCTCTGTTTCAGTTAATATACTGTGCAAGTTTTCATCATTGATACCCCACCCCCACCCGCAAATGTTAGCTTGTTGCCTCAGAAACCACCATTTATAAACATTAATTGAAAACTATATCTGCTGACAGTGGCAAATGATAAGCTTTGAAGGGTAGCAGATGATATTTAAATAGCATCCATGAGTACAGTTGAAGTGATAGTATTTTTTTAACCCTTTAACATTCAGATTACTCTGTCCCATTGGACAGAGTAATGTATATTATTCACGTTGTTTTGAATTAATCATGCATTGTCTTGTAGCTTTGACATTTCTATGATGTGAGTGTTTATTTTTAGAATGACATTTTAGAGTAGGTGTGAGAGGCCAGATCTGTCTGGTTTGAACATAAAACAGGTAGAATATTTGGACCTGAATATGGCCGGTTCGAATGCTACTTTTAGTGAGTGTATTTTGGAGAATAAGGCACTGTTTAATATATTTTTGATAATACTCCAAACCAATTAAGTTTAGCCTTTTTATTTTTGCTTGCTAAATCTAAGGGAAAATCATTGCCCATGACTTTTGGATGTACTCTGAGACTGGTGAACCATTAATGTCCCATTTAAATTGTTGCAAGGGAGATATAAGCTGGATGGATATGTTTGGGTGAGGAAGGACTGGGTATAGTGTTTAGTGCATGACTTGGGACATTGAACACTAGAAGGGTGATGAGTATGGGAGAGATAAATGGGTTAAGTGTCTGAGTGGAAAGATACAAGACCGGCTAGTTCCAAGGAACAGAAACCATAATAATTGCTAATGTATTCGAAATAAGTAAATTTGATTTCATTTTACCCCTTTATTTTGGCCTAAGTATTGTTAGATATTTTAAACACCCATGTACAGCATACATTTATATATATTTATGGATAATGTAATGCATTCTAATGAAGAAAAACATGTATTCCCTTTCTTTGTGTATATGTTCATTTTTGTATGTACATCTGGCTGCCTATGTGTTTGTATGTGGATGTCTATATTCATATGTAGATGTACATATGCATATGTACAAATACTTAGATAACTGTAATAAGTAAATATTTACATTACAACACACATTGAGTACTTTGTATTTTATTTGCAAATAGCAGTGTAAACATAGTACTATATATTTAAGCACATACAGAACTGTATTTAGTCAATTGTAGTTTAACCTTGACAATAAGCAACTACTTTTACTGAATTTTTTTTGTTTAATGTTCATCTCCACATTTTTCTCATTGCCCCTACCCCCCCTGCCCCCCTCTCTCTCTCTCTCTCTCTCTGTGTCTCATGATTTATTAAAATACATTCTCTTGCATATAGATGTAACAACCAGACTGGCTCTGTGGACTACAATTGTTTGTTTTCCCACTCAATGGAAATCCACAAATGTTTATCAATTTTATTTCAAATTTATGAAATTTGTTTGCAGAGACCAAGGAAAATATAAGGAAGCCGCTAATCTACTGAATGATGCTTTAGGCATAAGAGAGAAAACTTTGGGACCTGATCACCCAGCTGTGAGTCAAATGAGTAGTTTGTAGCTGCTTTATGTAGTGCATGTTCACAAAAGGTAGCATTTCGTCTTTGGCTACTGCTACTAGTTTTACATTCATTGACTTATCTGCACTCATTTCTTTTCTGTTATGTTTTGCATGGTATTTCTCTTAATAATTTGGCTTACTACTGTGGTATGACTCTCTATTTATCTTACTTATCTGTTTTCTCTCTCACTCACACAGTCTCTCTCTCTCTCTTTCTCTTTCTGTCACTCACTCTCTCACAGTCTCACTTACACAATGGCTTCAATGTGCTTTCTCCAAATAAATTTTAGCATGCTTCTGAATATTATAGAAAAAATTTCATGTTCAATTTATCATGGTGGGTAGGAGAAAAATAATAAGAATTCTATGTCTCTCTCTTTGTTACTTTCTTAAGGATAAAGGATAGACTATCTTCCATGGAACTCTCTTAGACTTTAATGTGTTTTATAAGGATTGAGTAAACCTTGCTTGTTTTTGCAGTTACATTGTTGTTTAGCACTTATTGGACTAACATTGGCAGATACCATGTGGTTTTATTGGTGATGTGGTCACTTGGAATGGTATGGTTATAAAGGAGCCATGGACAGGAGAAGAAAAATGGGGGTAGTATAGAACAAGCAAGTCTCTGGATGGAGTTGGTTATAGCATTATCTTGACAGATGAACCTTATTATATGTAATATAAAGATTATTTATATAATAAAAATAATGTTATTAGTACTAATAGGTGGCAAGCTGACAGAATCATTAGTGCATTGGACAAAATGCTTAGTGGCATTTCTTCTGGCTCTCTATGTTCAGAGTTCAAATCACACCAAAGTCAACTTAGCTTGTAATACTTTTGGGGTTGATAAAATAAAGTACTAGTCAAGTACTGAGATTTGATGTAATCAACCAGCACTCTCCTCATAAAATTGCTGTCTTTGTTCTAAAATTTGAAACAATATATTGTAATACTGTTTTGAGACTGTCTTTGTCTTTTGTTCATCTGAGGTCAATAAAATAAAATACCAATCAAGTACATGAATCAATATAATCAATGTTACCTTCCTTCCATATCTACTATGGCCTTGTACCTATGTTAGAAAAAAAAATCTTTAGTAATATTGTCTCTTCACTGAAAACCAAGTCTCTGTTAAATTGACAGGTATGTGTCTGAACCATAGGCACATACCTGTCAATTTAACTCTTATCATCCAATTCTCCTCCTTTTAACTATGGTTATGTCTCGCTGATTAGTAGAAAGTCGATTTTAATGCCATGCCATAATTGTAGCTACTGCTAGGGGCAATGTGTCAGTTAGCTCAGCCAATATAATTTTGAAAAATTATTTAGATAAATAGTTTTTGGATGAATAGTGTAAATATATTTATAATTTATTTATTGAATTTTAAGTTCATTTACAATTTCTTCAAATTCTTTTGATTACAATATTTCAAGGATGAAATTTGCTTTATGTGAACATCACTTGTATTCTTACATTCTTATCAACACACAAATAGCACATATTTCAAATTAGAATAATTAGCATATTTATTAAGGCATTTACTTCATTTCATTTTAAACGTTTGGTGACATTTTTAAGTTACTTTAAAAAAAAAGAATAATCATGAAGTGCATTGGATTTGTGGAGATAGTTTAGAGAGTACTATGGATACAAGCTAAATATTGAGTATTTAAAAAATTTTCTTTTTAATAGTTTGGAAGGCTGATGGGATTATACTCGGGGCCTTTGCAGGTGTTTAGAAACTAATGAGATCAACATAGTTGATGTTCTTAAACAACTCAAAGTTAATGACTGCAAGGGGGTGGGGAGAACATGGATAGGAAGAGAATTCCAGTGAGGAGTTTGGTCTTCTGAGAAGAAAGAACAGAATATAGAATCACCACCAGTAATATTTTGGGGTTGGTGGAGGTGCTTTTACTTACATTTAAAAATTGGTCCAATTTTGGTAAAAACAGTTTCCTGTAACATATGGCTGATAAATGTTAAATGGAATTGAATTCATTTTGAGGTATTTTAGGTCTAAAATATAGTAAATGCCTTCAAACAGTTTTGTAATGGGTTATCAATAAAATCGTTTCATACAACATTTGTCTGTAGGAAAAGCAAACACATCCTGCAAAACATGATTACAACCATTTAATGTCATTGTCATATTTGCAATTTGTTAAAGTTCTCTTTTCTCCAGTATTAAGTGCTTTCCTACACAATGGAATGTGTCTAAAATTTAAAATGTTAAGATGTGACCTTAAACATATAGTTACTCTGACTATTCAGGAGTATCAGTGAATGGCAAACAAAATGTTTAGTATGTTTACTTTCTTTCATCTTTCATCATCCATCATTCTCCTTTAATATCTGTTTTCCATGCTGGCATGGGTTAGTTTAAATAAAATAGGAACTAGTAATATGTTAGGTACTGATTCTTTTGAGTATCTCCTTCCATTTACAAACATTTAGTCTTATGCTTAGCCAAATGAAAATAACTGCTGAAATCAAAAGTAGAACTTGAGTTTCAGTATTTATATGTTTTGTTTTTTGTGTATTTTTCTTCTAAAAGCTAAAACGTTTTTTTGGAGGGGTTTTTTTTTCGGAATCTGTATTTAATTTATTTAAAGTTATACCAAGGTTTATAAATTATTCTTAGTTTGTAATTTTTGATTTTTATGAAATGTTTTTGCTTTTTTTGCTGTTTCTATATTTTATGTTGTTGAAATAAGTGATTTCCAATACTACTAGTTCTATACTTTCTGCAACAGTTCAGCTCATTGTAAATAAACATTCCTGTGATGAGGAAGAGGAAATTTGAAAGGAAGTAACTTAGTAACTTGTTATTGGTTAAGATAGCTTGTCTTTCATATTTTTTTAGTGGTCTTTAATAATAGACATTCATTTTTATTTGCATGTTGCCTATTAAAGATTATATGTATGTATATACATTTATATGTATGTATATTAGGTGTGTTTATAATTATATATATTATCATGATATCTTTGTTTTTTGTCATTGCTTTCTTTTAAACAATATTTGCTTTAATAGAATTTTTTTTTTTTGCTTTATTTGCTCAGTATTTAACGTGCTTCTTTACTCTAGACTAAAACATACTTCTTCCATTAAACCTTAAATTACCTTTGTTTTGTAGTCAATACCACTGCATAGTGCTTTGAATGTTTTGTATTATAGCCTCACATTCACCAATACCTTGTGATTGGAATTTTGTGGATGGTTGTAGGTGCATTTGTGTATGTAGACAAATATATGGTATCATTTCATAAGGCATTACTGGTGTTCTGTGAAAAAGCATAACTCAGTCATTCTGCATATATAGATAGATAAAATAAAATATGTACCAGGTAGTAATAAATACTGACATAGATATGTTTGATTAAACTCATGAAGGCTGTGCTACAGAATTACTACACACCATTAGCTGAGACGAGTAAATGAATATATATTAATATTTTTTCATCAGACACTTATTCTTCTATAAATCTAAGCTTTCTTGTGTAACTAAGAATCTCTCTGTTTCACACCACTATACATGAGAAATAGAGAACCACATTGTCATTTATATCTAATGATCTTCGATATAAATGTCTATATTTCTTCATACTGGTCTAGTTTCACAGTGCCTACAAAATACTCCATGTCCTCCATGTGTTTTCAGTTTTCATTGCCAAGCTGCATATACTGTGGTTACCTTTCATTGATTACCCCATCACACCCATTTCACATGTTTATATCAATGTAATCATCTTGTTCCTGTGAATCACATACTGAAACTTTGTGATAATTTAATAGTAAACCTTATTTGACTTTCACTTCTTCAGTCTTACATTCATTATCATATATTTTATTGCCATGTATCAGACATTATTTTAATTTGTTTTGTTTTTTTCACATGGCAATAAAAACTGTCATAGGATAGTTGTTCTCTTAACTTCTTTCTCTGTCATTACTTCTATTCACATATTTTCACTGTTGCAATATGTCACGTGCTTAAATAAAACCTTATCTTCTATGATTGTTTTGTAATGTTAGCTATTCCAGTACACATTAAGTTCTACTTTGTGGTCAGTCTGTTTGTGCCTCCTCTGTACCTACCTGTATATTATATGATTGTGTATGTGTGTGTATATCCATCTATTATTTACAATAACAACTATGCAACATTGACTTCCTTCTTTCCAACATATTGAGTAACATCATATTTAACTGATTGTTAAATCTTTGTTCTGTGGTTAACCTTCTTTGCTTTGCTAGTTTTAAAGCAACTTTTCAAAATTGAAGCATTTTTACAGTTCTTTAGTAAATTAGCCATTGATTGCTTTGGGAACCAAGTGGGAAATGAAGGCTACAGATAAAACCATCTGTTCCCGAGTTTACTTTTGAATCTATGATGAAAAACTAAATGTCCACAGGAAAAATGTTGCAGCACTCGACGGACAGGGATACGCACATATGCCTGTCCAAAATATGTACATGTTTGTGCTTGTGATTTCACATACAAATATTGCTTAACTGTGTTGTCATTGTGTACACCAAGTCATGTATTACTCAGTTAATTAGTTAGCTTTAAATATTTATTTAATTACTTTAAATATTATGATGACAGTGCTTATATATTCTGCTATAATATTATCAAGCTGATGTATAGCTCCTTTAATATCAATCCAAACTCTAATTTGGGGTTATGTTTGCTCAATTCACTAAACAACATTGTCTCTAAGATGGATGTTTATGGAGATTTTGAAACACCATTATCTAGAATAGATGTTTACTTAGCTTCTTAAAAGCCATTGTCTGGAATGGATGTTTACTTAGCTTCCTAAACACTATTTTCTTGAATGATTGTTTATTGAGCTCCTTAAACATTATTGTCTAGAATGGGTGTTTGCTTAGGTCCTTAAACACCATTGCCTAGAATGACTGTTTACTGAGCTCCCTAAAAACTTCATTGTCTAGGATGGGTGTTTGCCTCGGTCCCTAAATGCTATTGTCTGGAAAGCATCTGTAACTCCCTTAGCTCAAATTTAGGGATCTGTTGCCTTTGCAAACATTACGACCACAGTGCTAATATATCTAGCTGTGACTGTATCAAGTAAAAGCATACATACATATATACCTCTTTCTCTTTCTATATATATGTACATATATATGCATACATGCATACGGATACATATTTCTTTGCACTCATACACACAGACATCCACAAGCACATACATCTTGACATGCTTAATACATCAACTTTTGGGGGATACTTCCTTGCTATACAATGATACAATGCAATCACACACAGAGAAAGAGAGAGATAGGATGAAATAATAAGAAAGAGAGGAAGAGAATGTAAAAATTGTAAAACAAATGTCTTTTTCTTTCTCTCTGTGGACAGAAAAAAATGGACATGCACTGAATATCACCATATACAATATCCCTTATCTGCTACTTATGCTAATGCTAAGATTAGTATGTTCACACTATAAATCTGTTCGTCTCATCTAACTTGCCTTCTTCCTCATCACTCCGCCTAGAATTATCGTCCACTCTTTCTTTTCCCTCAGTTATAGGGGCCACTTTAGGCCCTTAGTCTTGTGAGTTGCAAGGCAATCTCTAGTGCTGGTGCCACAAAAAAAAAAAAAAACACCCAGTACACTCTATAAAGTGGTTGGTATGAGGAAGGGCATCCAGCTAAAGTATATAGAGTCGAAGAAGTTCATCATATTTCATCTGATCATGTCAAACTGTCCAACTCATGTCAGCATGGAAGATAAGCATGATAATGATGATGACTTTTCACTAATATCTGTAATAAAATAGCATTGTCATTTTGTACAAGTCATCAAGCAACTTAAAATATCTGTTTAATGAGTTCATTTATAACTTATGGCTTTTAAATAAAATGTGGCATTTCCCAGTGACTTTAATTTCAATCACTTCTATTTTAGTATGTATGTACATGGTCTAAATCCATTACACAGAAATTTTTATCATTTTCTACTGGGCTACTGTGCACGTGATGCAGTCAAAGTACTTCTAGACTAATAAGTGCATTTTAGTGAAACAAATTATGACCCTGTTATTCCACAAAAGTATACTAACTAATAATAAACTACAGCATCTAGATATAATCCACACCTCCACACCACATTATATTCAACTTCGTATTAATTTTACTGTAACCGCTATCAATTTTATAATTTGGACTTTGCACTTCCATTCTCAAATACATGTTTTCTTTGTAACAGTGACTCTAGACCTACTTTTGCATGATGGTAATTATGTCAGCTGATTTCTGTGAATCAAAAACATTTTATTTACCTTTTTTTTTGGAACACTTTTCAATACTTTCACAAATTTTTTTTTTACTTTGTTTAATGCATAAATCATTAAATATGTTTAACATAATCATAGCTAAGTTGATAGGAACAGATTACCAAAGCCATCTTGTCAGTCATCATAAGTCGTTCTGTTGAAAAAAAAATGTAAAGAATTCCTTGGATAACAAATTTTGTATGCCAAATATATACTCCTGTATGATCTCGGTTGTAATTTATCTCAGCTTTGCAATGCTACATAGAAAAGTACCTCAATTTTCTAATAAAATTCCTCGAGACACAAATAGGTCACAGTCACCCATTTTAAAGTACTTTTATTATCGATGTATTTTTCTTCATCATAGACTTTGTTGTAGTGCTATATAACTATTTTAATCTTAATAACATGAAGATTTATTAATTTTAATTTTACTATCATAATTAAAATTTTTTTCATTCATACTCACCTTTTTCAACTGAATTTTGAAAATGATAGCTTAATTAGTACTATAATTTATCATTATCTGTAAGATGTTAATTTCAAATGATGGAAAGTAAATTAATTAGCTAATTTCTTTAGATAATATTTTTAATTATTACATTGATGTTGAACAAAATATTTAAAATATTTTTAACTCCTTAAATTGCTACCTTTAATTAAAATTTTACAGGTGGCTGCCACTTTAAATAATTTGGCTGTTTTATATGGTAAAAGGGGTAAGTACAAGGATGCTGAACCTCTGTGCAAGAGAGCCTTGGAAATAAGGGAGAAGGTAAGCTTGAAAACATTTTCCTCTTCTATTCTGCCACACAATCTATTAGTGTTTTAGTATGAATTAAAAATAGATAATATTTCAAGTTTTAAAATGTTATTAAAAGTTTGTGTATATTGAAAATATGTACATATAAATTAATCTGTTCTTTTATTACTTAGAAAAACAATTAACGTCTTATTTTCTATATTAAACAAGGTTCTTGGTAAAGACCATGCAGATGTTGCTAAACAGTTGAACAATCTGGCTCTCCTTTGTCAAAACCAGGGAAAACATGAAGAGGTGAATTACTTTATTTATACGTTATTTTGTCATATATAGGTCTTCATAACCTATTTATTTTTACATCGTCGTCTGCTTTCAGGAGGGAGTAATCATGCACTTTCCATGAATATTAATTACCCTGCCATAATATTTTTTATTTAATTTTTTTTTTTTTCAAAAAAAAAATTTATTTCATAGTTATAAGGTGTTATTCTTATTCTTTTTTTTTCTTTCCTGGTTTTGAGTTATTAAATTACATTTTATATTGATTCAGAATACAAACCTTTCTATTCTCTAGTGATTATTCTTAGATAACAGTAATTAAAATGGTATGTCAAATAACTGTTGGGAAAGTATTCTTACTTAGTATACATAAAAATTTGTTTCATATTATTATTTATGATATTCTAAGGTGAGTGTTGAATTAAATTTTTTTAATGAGTATTACCGGTAATGAATCCAGGAAAAAAAGTAATAGGCATTTTACTAATATAATTTTTTCTTTGTTCATTTTACATGTAAGATAATGTATTGTCTAGTTATAAACTATTGAAAATATTTTATTACATTAGCTATTTATATTTACACAAAAGATATATTTTTCTCTTGTTGATTTTTTTTTTTTTTTTTTCTTCTGTAATAATGTACATAGATTGCAACAGACATGGATATGTGATAACTTTGTAACTACATAGATTTTAGATAGAGTTCCATACTGTATTACATTTTGGGCAAGCGTCTTCCCAGGGCAAACTTTACCCTTTGAATGAATTTCACAGAAGGAAAACCTATGCTAACATGGAAAATGAACATGAAACAAACGAATAATTTCTTTTTTCTGACAAGGAAATTCTTGACAATGAAACATTAATAGCATAGTTCTTCATTATTCATCAGTATTATAAAGATTTTTTTTTTTGTTAGACTGATCTACAAATACCGTCTTATAGTTTTATTTTTGCCAGTCTACATTTGAGAAAATAATTGTATTTCAATATTATATAATGCATGTATGTAGGCAGTAGTGGTTTTTATGATTAGCTTTTGAAAAAATATTTTACAAAGTTATTTATAATTTTAAAATATTTTTAGTGACGTTTTTGCATTGGTTATATTTGGTTTTATAGGTTGAGCGTTATTACCAGCGTGCATTAGAAATATACCAAAAGGAATTGGGACCAGATGATCCAAATGTAGCAAAGACTAAAAATAATTTGGTAAATATTTTGAAAATATTTTTCACAAAATAAAATCTATGACTTAATTTCAGTATTGAGTGTTGAATACTAATCACTTTAACCCTTTATTTGACAGTTTACTCTGTCAAATGCAATGCTTATTTATTCATGTTGTTTTGAATCAAGCATACATTATCTCTTAGCCTCAAGATTTTGATGATGTGATCATATAAGAATATTGGGTTAAAAAACCCTGGATGGGAAAGGGATTCGAGAAGATGTGAGTTTGAGTGACATGGGCAGCCTTTGACGTTTTCCATCCAAGGGTTTCTTTTAACCCAATATTCTACTTTCTGTTAGTTATAACTTTAACTGCTTTGAGTAACTGATTGACTGGTAAAACATTTTGTCATTGTTAATTAATTAGTTTGACAAAACGTCTTCTATTAGGGCCAATAAAATAAATCTGCCTCCCTCCACCCGTCTTCTATGAGTTAATTGAATTGATTATTTCCCTACACAATTTAGCATAGTTAGAATGTAAAGATTAGTTATACTGTCTAAACTAGGAGTTTTTTAAAAATAAATACTGAAATTATCAGTTTAATATCAGATGAACTTTTGAAAACAGATATAATATATGATCTAAATATAGCATATTTATATTTGAAGAAATGCATAGAAGCATATTGTGTAATTCCAAGTGAAGGATGATGCAATTGAGGACATTAATGCTATTGTAGTATATTTTGTGCTTGGAAATGAAAGATACAAAAATTTGTTGGCTTTTAGATCAAGCTTGTGTTTCATTAAAATTCTTCAATGCAGTATAGCAAACAATTAAGCATTCTAAATATTTTTAAAAAATTAGTTTATCAATATCAGGGTCTTGAATTCTAAGTTTTTAAAATGCTTATTGTTGTAGCCATTAGCTTCCTCTGCTTAGGAAAAAGAAAAATAGTTCTGAAGAACCAAACCCTTGGGATTACCGCTGGTTGTATTGATTACCTGATCTAAATTAAAACCTTCCATCAAAATTTCATGTTAATTTATGTTCCAAACACCAGCTTAATAATGACAAAATTATTTTACTAAATTCTTCATTATTTAAAAAATTAATCAAAACAATGGCAGTATATTTCAATATGGTTAAACAACTATAAAAAGCGGACGTAGCTCCTAAGTTAAGATTTGCTCCATCCAGTTACTTTATTGTAGAGATTTAATACTCACAAGAATATGTAATTTGTTAATTCTGTTAAATTTTCTCATCTAGTACATGAATATATTTGTTTATGTTTTTAAAAAAATGTTTAAAAACTGACTGTTTCCTTTTTCAGGCATCAGCATACTTAAAACAAGGAAAATATAAACAAGCTGAAGTACTTTATAAAGAAGTTCTTACCAGAGCACATGAGAGAGAATTTGGAAAAGTGGATGGTAAACATTATTTTACGATTCGGTTCAAAAGGGCTCTTCCAAACTTATTCAATTCTAATGAAATCTATTTGTTTCTCTCATCCATTAAATTATTTTTGAAACTTCATACTGAACCAAAATAATCAAGATCTCTCTCTCTCTCTCTCTCACACACACAGACGTGCGCACACACACAATGCACACACACAAGCTTCTGCTCTTAACATATAGACAGAGAGTATACACATACTCAACACTGATCTGACAAGTAATTCCAGGTTCCTTGATTTCATGTGTATGTTCAAAGGAATGGCAAAATAATAAGAACATTTTTTTTTCTGGTAATTTAATTGTGTCTTTTCAGATGATAATAAACCAATTTGGATGCAGGCTGAAGAAAGAGAGGAAAACAAGGTTGGTTCTGCTTTTTCTTATTCCAACTAACGTTACATGCAATTATGATTTGAATAACAACATAGGGGTGTGTGTGCATGTATATATATGTAAGGTAAGTCTCAGGGATAGGAAGTCATCAGAAGAGTTGAGGAATAGGTTATGCATTCCCAACATAGTTGATAT
>JAOPUL010003389.1:12917027-12930003 GCA_027564515.1 Octopus rubescens | reverse complement strand
ATTATATATATATATAGTATTAAATTTTCATTATTTAAATACATGAGATTTTATAACTACAATTGATTATGTTGTCACTGATGAGAAAAAAATTGTATTCATGTTTTAGAATTAAAATCTTAATGCTCTTGATTTTTTTTTTTAATGTTCTTAAACTACAAAAGAAATAGATTTCATTGTTTTCTTCGAATTTTGAATGTAATAACCCATGAGGGCTTTTTGATAATTATTTAAAGAATACAAATTTAAATATAAGTCTAAGTTGAATGCAAATGACCATCAAATCCATGAACCTTTACAAAATTCTGGCTGTAAGATTCTAGTCTCAGAAATTATATTTTTTTTTTTACAATTGAAATTTCGATTTAAAAGATATTTTTTTAATATTTCTGTTTCGTAAAGAATTAATGGTTTTAGCTATTTCAGAGATTGAGAAACAATTAAAATATGTCCAACTAAATAAATTAATTTCCTGCAGGCCAACTTTGAGCCCTATACTAAAAAAAAACCCGAAAAGAATTACAATGGACATTCGCATCTTAATAAAATTTCACCTTAGCTTTTATGTCTTCTAAAAGAAAAGAAAAAAAATTTACTTTTTTAATTTCAATTTTGTTCTTAATATTTGGCAGTTTGATCGGAATGCCTTGTTGTTGTGGTTGTAGTTGTTGCTGTTTTTATTTACATTGATGTTCCCATTTTTTGTGCGTTTTGTGATTTGATTGCATCCACTTTCACAAAAACCTGCTTCTCCAGATTGCCACACCCATCCTGATTGTCTTCCTCTTTTTTCCTTCCAATTTTTTTTTCGTCTTTAAAAGAAAAAAAGGGAAATGCCTCATAAACAATATTTAACAACATTCAACATACATACACGTATAGATACATGTACATTTATATATGTACACACATATATGCATACACAGATGTATGTATATAAATACGTGTGTGTATATATATATATATATATGCCTTATCCTAAATTAAGAATTTAGCAATTTAATTAATTACCTTCACAAAAATGATTTAGCAAAGTACACAATTTAACAGCATCTTATGTTCTGGAAAAATACTTTAAAACAAAAAATTTATTTTCTCATCATTATCATTGTTTTTTGCCTTTCATTTAAAAATCTAATAAACATTGCATTGAGAAAAATCACTGTCTATTTTATTTAACAAGATTGATATGCTCTCAGAGATGTACTACTATGTAGTATTTATATAGTTTTGATTCATTCTTTTTATAATAAACATTGACCTGATATTTAACCAGTGATGGATACGTTAGTTTTAGAAACCCACACTGTTTCATTGTAATCAACCAACCTAATATGTAAGCAACAGTCAATGGTTCAGATGTTTCCTTACTTTTAACGGGAGAATTGTGTTTTTCAAATCCAGGAGAATACAACTTTAATCTATACACATTGTATTAAAACTTGGTCTCAGTTATAATTGTGGTCAGCAATCAGATATTCATGTTCAAACCTGCCAGAACATATTAAGAATGAATAGATACTGTAACTCTTGAAGTAGATAAAGCTATAAATTATAACATATAGATATCGTGTTCAAATCCCATTGGAGAGAAAAGGCCAAAGGCTGCCCATGGGACATGAACCTACTTCTTTCGTAAAAGTTACTTTACATAATTTAACACATAAAAGAAATAATAAACATCAATATTAAACTACTGTGAATATTCTAAAATTTTATTCAAGTATTTTAGTCTCAGATTTACTATCAAGTTTTTAGATTAATTACAGTTATTATAATAGTTGTAGGTACCTTTCTGCTGTAGTGAGTTCTCATTTAACTGATTCTTTACATGTAAGTTTCTGCTTATGTTCCTGGAAAAGGCACAAATTTCTCGTTGAGGCTTCATGATTGTTGCTGATATCGAAGAACTCAGAGCAATAATCCAACTGAAACCATTAAAGCTGATCATTTTTTTTATAACTTTGAGGAATCATGTTTCACAAGAAATCAGCACATTATTCCAACTCTTTACGTTCCGAGTTCTAATTCCACTAATGCTAACTTTCGTAGGGTGGTGGTAGTGGTGGAGTTGATAAAATGAAGTACTAGTCATCTAGTGCAGTTAATAAATCAACTGTTCTCTTTACCCAAATTTTAATTCTTGTGTCTAATAAGAAATTATTATAATCATCATCATCATCAGCAGCAGCAGCCTTCTTTGGTTAATGAAATAGATATCAAAGCGATTTGGTCACTTGAATCAATGACTTTCTGTCGATGTCAGATATCATTGAGTGTGGAAAGCTGCAGAGGCAGCACTAGACTAAATGTTGAGTTCATTATGTCCCATTACTTGTATTTGCAGAGTTAGCCACACTTTCAGATTGTATAACAGGCTAAACTACGGAACAGTAGGCAATAACATGGTTGGTTGTTGTTAGCCCCAACTGACAGAACTTGATCAAAGGAACTCTAACTACAGCTTAATCATCATCATCGATCCTTGGACATTACTGTCTCAAATCCTAGGATTCATAGTGCCAGTTACTTGGTTTCCATGGCATAAAAGTGACAGAGATCACAACATTCCCCTTGGACAGAATGTCAGTCCATCACGGTTACAGCTGAGTGGACTGGAGTGGTGTGAAATAAAGTGTTTTGCTCAAGAACACAACAGTCCAAGAATTGAAACAATGATTGCAAGATCGTGGGTGGAATATCCTAACCACCAGGATTTCATTATCTGATGAGTCTTTTTTTCAAGATGGTAGGGTGCATGTTGACAGAAAATTTGTGTGCTATTTCTATTGGTGGTTTGTAGCCGTCGTTTAGCTTTACATTAGTCCTGAAATGCAAGTTGTTTTTAGTGTTACTACGAATTTTATGAGATCAGCTTCATTAGGTGAAATATGAAGGGTCAGTTAAATCAAATGTGCCTAACCAAAAACACTTCTGGCCCAATGCTGACTTATTAGCTAATTATTAGTATTTTTTTGGTGATATATATCAAGTATGTTTACTGCAAAATGAACATCCGATGATAGATACTACATGTGTATGTTAACATCTCCAGAAGTAAGTAATAGCTAATGTCATATTTATAGGTAGGTAAGCATTTAATTGAAGTAAGCATAAATAAATATAAAAATAGAGGAAAATGCCTGTTATCAATAAAGACATGTAAACATTTTCAAAACCCACGTGCATCAATAATTTCAAATTATAAAAAATAAATTTACGCATTTAGTCCTCCTTTTTTTTCAAATTACATTTCTTTCTCTCTGTCTTTCTTCCTCCTCCTTCTCCTCTTCCTCTCAGTTGCATTCTCTATGAATGATGCTACATATAGAAATTGCAATATATAGATTTGTTTTTATCATTCAACTAACACACTGTTCTGTTTTCTGTTAGTACTAATTTTGTTGTTGTTGAAATTTTTTGGGAGGTTTTTCAGTGTCAGTTTTTATTCTTTTTCCAGTATTTTCTCTTATACTTGTTTTTATTTTGCAGTATGAAAAGAGCAAGTTCCTTGTCAGTACTCCCCACAAGCAGTAAAGATAAATTAAGTGTAAGGTTTGACTAATTTTTCTTTGAATCCTTTTTAATTTGCAGAGTTAGCCACACTTTTAGATTGTATAGTATGTTATACTTAATTTTATTTGTTCACATTATTGATAATTATTGCTTTGTTTTTCTAATTGTTCGCATTAATTTTTTTTTTTCATTTATGAGAGGAGGGGTTAATTTAAGCAATGTATGACTGATGTCAGATTTTAGTTTCATAGTTGGTTTAGGCTGACAATTCTCATGTTCTATATATATTCTCCATATTTTGACAGCAGGGTGAGAAGTTTTGTGTATTTGGATTTCCTTGTGAAATATTCCTGACGTCAGAATTTTTGGTAACTTGTTGATAAAATTGTTTAAAAACTAGCAGTGCTTTAGTATGAACCCATGCTTGACATTTAAACTTTTGCTGTAATCAGAAAATTTTTTTTGTAATCTAAATAATTTCATGTACAATTTCTTTACTTTTTCTGTTCTTTTATTGTTTTAATTCAGCTGGGGAACTTTAGGGTTTTAAGTTATTTCAAGGATATCAAATTCAGTTTGAGAGGATTACTAAACTTTAATCAATTAAAGAAAGCAAAAGATTGTAAGGGAAAAATTCAGAAGTTTTTATTGCTCTCCAGGCACCATGTTTAGTCACCAACAAAAATAGGGCTGTCTAAAATTCTCTAAAATTCCATCTTAATGGATAACTTTCTGTAATATGAAAGTTCCTGAAGCAAAAGAATGTATGAAGGGTGGGAGACAGTAATGATAGAATAAAATCTAACATGAAATGCAACAATAATAGAAAGACTCAGTAGTCTGATTAAGAGGTTGTTGGTTGTCATCTTTGAAAATTAACAGCCACAAAAAGTACCAATCTAACTCACTTTTTTTCAGTTTGTGTCAAGACATAGATCAGATGGATTTAAGTTGCATCTCTAAATGAGTCCAAGTGAAAGAGGCCCTTATAATTATAGATTCTTATATGAAACTTGAATGAGAATCAAGTTTAGAGAATGAATTGAACATTGGAAGTTTTAGTGCCCCAAGAAAACAAATGTGGTTAGAAATAACCTGATCCTTGGCAAGGCCCACATTCCTCTACAAAAACTGACAAAACTCGATAATCAAATATAGACCCAAGTGTGAATGTAATTTTTTTTTTTTTTTAAAAGGAGGCAAAGATGTAACATTCATATGATAGTGTTGTATACTTCCCATAATATATATTCTTACTATATCATATAACAAAAGCCCTATGGCCAGGTGATCAGGTCTATCAGACATGGTCACTGCCAGGTTACTCAATTGAATGAGAATTCCAGGGGTAAAGATTTTGTTGCAACTATGGCTTTGTTTTGGATAAATACTTTACAGAGGAAATACATTATTAGACTGTGATTAGACGTATTGCCAAATTTATAGCCATCACTCCCTAATTTTTGAGTTGTACTGTCCCCATATTAAGCACTCTACCAGCAAATATTTTCAAGAAACAATGATGAAAACTAAGTGTACTAAAGTAATTTAACTCTTATGCAGTGACTGCTTTCACTCAATCCCTATGTGTTGCATTTTTTTTTTTGTAAACTTCTCATGAAACTACTTGGTCTTAACACAAGTTTTAAAAACAAACTTCAGCTGAACTGTATTCCCTCCTCCCCCCATAAAACTATTACTTAAAAACTCAAATTCTTCCTTTTCTTTTCTACTTTTTAATTTCAGGAAAATCGTCGATCTATAGGCGACCTTAGTATCCGAAGCAGAACTGCAAGTTCAGACCAATTGTCAAATCGGCCTTTTTGATGTCAGTTTGTCTTGTACAGCCAGCCTATGTGTATAGCATGCCACCCCACCCAGCTTACTTCTTTTATATGCTACATCATATAGCTAATGTTTACTCCTATTCCACTACTACTACCACAACCACAACCACCACCAATCCCTTCTCTTACTGCTCAGTTGGACATCTCTTCACCCAGCTCATGTCAGATCATGTCATCTATACAATATGGGTGACTCTATTTCTTTCTCTTCTTTTTCCTACTTTTTCTTTTCATCTGTTTTCTTATATATTTCTTCTTCATTCCTTTTAATTTTTATATCATTTTTTTTTTCTTCTTTATCTATGTTCCAATAAGTTTGACTAACATAGAGAAAAAGAAAAAAGAACAATGCTGCCGAGAACCAACTGGTTTGATCTCGGTTCCATAACTCTTCAAAGTTATAGCTTCATCTGTCCCTTTGTTCTGTCATATTTCACTAAAGAAAAAAAATAAGAAAGCAGTTAGCTTTATTATTACTAATTTCCCCCACCCCCTCAATATTTAAAAACTCTGAAATTCTGAGTGTATGATGCTTAAGAGATTCCCATTCATGTTTTTGTAAATGGTTGCACTTGAAGAAGAAGAAACAAAATAGTCAATTGTGATTGTGTAAAAAGAGGATGTAGTTGACCACATAAGACAGTCTGTCAATTCCATGTACAATCCCATCTATCATGAGCACAACACTCAGGTTTACTTTTTACATTACCAATATTTTTCATCTACACACAGACACACACGCACACACAATGCTCAGATTTATAGACAAATATATTGAACTAAATTGAACTTGTTTTTCATGCTCACTTGGGTCGGATGGAACTTGTTTAGGCAGATTTTCTACGGCTGGATGCCCTTCCTGTCACCAACCCCCACCTGTTTCCAAGTAAAGCGTTATTTCCCCATGACCAGACATATTTTCACAGAATATTGGAAGTGAAGGGACACCTCTTGCGTGACGGTGACACTCATTTACAACTATCATGTGATGTCAAGGCATGGGCAAACAAACGGACAAACACACACATACATATATATGGTGGGCTTCTTTCAGTTTCCATCTCCCAAATCCACTCAGAAGGTTTTGTTCAGCTCAAGGCTGTAATAGAAGACACTTGCCCAAAGTGCCATGCAGTGGGGTTGAATCTTGAACCATGTGGTTGGGAAACAAACTTCTTATCACAGCCATATATGTATGCAATTTATTTCTGACAGAAAACTGCTACCACGAGGCAGTTATATCATATAATAATAAAAAAATTTTTTAAATAAATGGAACCATTTATACTCTTTATGCTATTAGCTTTATACTTCAATTGAAGCTCTTCAACTTCTCTCTTTGTAATATTAGCTTTATACTTCAATTAACTACGGTTCATCTTATAGCAAATATTTTGTGTTTGTCATTGTAGAGAAATATAAAATATATATATTTGACTTACTGGAGTGGTTGGCTGTTTGTTTGTTGTGTTGTTTTGGTGAGGGCGCTCCAAACTAAAAAGCGTGTTTCTTATTTACAAGAAACAGTCTGTTCCCTTCTAAATTTCCTTAAAACATTGAGGTGCTGCACTCCAGTAATCTAAGATGAATGCATTTTGCATGTGAATAGTTTACACTGTATTCCCAGAGTTTATTTAACTGCTGGTATTTGTGCATATCAATTTGGTGTTATAATGGCCAGCAGGGAAGTAAGTAAAATGGTCGCATCTATAGATGTCAGCTGAGTAACATGAACCACTCGGTAGGTTTCCCTATTTTGTGAATTGAGGGGAAAATAATCCACAAAATGGGTGATATGTTTGGTGTATTTTCCCCACATTTTACACAAAAGAGGTCTCCTTGAGTAGTTTGTTTGCATTCGTTTTTTTCCCCCCCTTTATTTCCTTTACTAAACTAAGAGTTACTAACACTGAAGATCCCGAAAATACAAAAAAGAGAATCTGTTGAGACTGTAAATGGAGATACAATGTGATGACACGAAATAAAATGCAATGAATCTTTTCTTTATGAGGAAACAATGCTCACCACCAATGAACAATAAGGAAATTGTTCTTGTTTCGAGACCCTCTCTCCCGCCTTTCGTGATTGTGTTATTTGGAGTAGGATTAAATGAGGGGTAAATTCAGACACAAAGCCCTTTAAGTTGAGCACCCTAAACCCTATCAGTCTTCTGAATGTGCAACCATTTTTATTATATTATTTGTTTCTAATTTATTGCAAACATCAAAATTTCCATCCATTGTTATATGGCTTTTCTTGTGATTTACCTGTAGATTTGTGCCATGTCAGGTACTGCCCCGTCTGTAAAGTGTACAGCCTTAATTACTAGAGCACAGCGACCTTTCAACATGTTTGGTAACTCATGTACTCACTGTGTATAAATTATAGTTATAAAATGTAAATAACTTAGAGAAGGATTTAAAAAAATGAAATTAATAACAATTTTAACATTTTTGTCTCTTCCCTATATAAATTCCATAAAAAGTGATGATAATCCCCCAGTCCTTGCCCCTTTCCCCACTCCAAAAAAACAGAAAAAAAAATACGGCATTTCTAAATTAAAGAATAAGTGAGAGCTAATCTCTCATTCCAGAGAACTCTTAAGAACCTTGTAAATGACACTCTAACAAAGTTAAATAATATCTCTGAAATAAAGACTAAATATAAAACTATTATGTAACAACAATGCCACGTATTTTGTCATTGTAGCAAATAACTTTTTGCTATATACGGTTGTTGTTTTTTTTTTTTTTTCTATCGCTATTCCATTACACACGCACACATAACAACATATATACAACATACATACATACACAGTATTTCCTGGTGAGGTTTAACTGGATATCAGTAGTTTAAGAGACTTGAGTTAACAGCAGAGCATAGAGGCAAGGAAGAAATACAGCCATTGGTCAGTTCTATGAAGTACCTGTGTTTCGTTCATATTTATTACAAGGTGAGAGTGATAGTCAGTGTTAGAGGTGGTCGTTTAGGGGCTTTCTCTTCACTTTCAGCTTTCATTTAATTTATTTGCCATGTTTACAATGTTTTGGGATTTTTTATGTATTTATCTTTTTTTTCCCCCACTAATCAGCTCAATATCAGACACCCATTACACATGGATGTAAACACATGGAGAGAAGGGACACGGGGACACACACACACACACATGCTTTTTTTTAATGCATCCTTTTTTCCTGAAAGATAAAAGAAACAAATAAAATAATAATAAATTTGGAAGTGCTAAAGTAATTAGTCTACTGAATCTCTCTGTAAATGCTACAAAACTTTCCTGGCACTGTTAGCATTAATGGAGTAACCTTCAGTCAATGTGAATGAATTACTGAGAACATAGTTTGTCCTTTATTATTATTACTATCATCATCATCATTATTATTATTATTATTATTATTATTTGCTCCAAATTTCTTATATCTTTTACTACAACTCAGAAATATTGTTTGGATCATTCTTGCTATTAATATTTAAGTTGTGCATTTTTGTCTTCCGTGCTGTGCAATTCAGAGATCTTTTTATGATCTCATGACCGGTTAAAGTGGTTTTTCTTTCTTGCTACCTCATTCAAGCTTTATGATGAGTTGATTACATTGTGATTCTGCAAAGACTTTAGAAAGTTCAGTTTGAGCAGGATGCTATGATTTTTTTTTTTAACTGTCCTAGTTCTCCCAGCTAGTTATTTAATTAAAAATATGTTTAAACAGAAAAGCATTTTACAAAAAAAATTTTTTTTTTCCTCATTTAGGTCATGCAGAAAATATTTCCAATTTAAATTTCAGAGTATCTTAAACTGCAATGTGGTTCTCCCCTTAGAAGCATAAATTAGTGTTAAGATATTAATTAATAGCAGTATATGCTTGAACTAATTACCATCAAATGGTATTTATTGGGTGGATGATCAGACTGAATGAGCGTCTGAATGATGATGGTATGTGCTGGGTGGCTTAGCATGGAAGGGGGGAGAGCTAAATTTTCTGACTATAAATTTAATTTAACATAAAAGAAAAAAAAATATGAAAAAAAAAACTGAAAAATAATAAATAACTAAAAAATCTAATAGTCTGTCATGATGCTTGTTATGTTTTAGATGAGATTGATTTTCTTTTCTGTATATATGATTATATCCAGCAATTCTTATGGGTACATCGATTGGAGTGTTGTGCATTCAGTGCTGCTCTGGTTTACATGTATATGTTTATCTGCCTATATATATATATATATATATATATATATACACACACACACACACACAAAACACATCTGACTGACTATATTTGCTCTGTTGTTGGCTTATTCTCCTCAAAAATGCTCTCATAACTAGACTGACAGTATTTATAAGGGTTTTTTAGCAATGTTTTTTTTTTTTACTCAATCTGTAACAAATAGATGATAGATTTTTCAATCTAAATCTTATTTTGCACATCCCTATCTCCCTCATCCCAACTTGTCTTTATATTTATTATTACAATTACTATTATTACTATTACTACTCTTATGTTATCTTTTTTTTTTTTTCCTTAAAAATCTTTTTCTTGATAATTCATGTTCTCTACACCACCCAACCGGTGGTCCAGTTTTATCCAAGGTCAGTCATGCCTTCTGTCGGATGTAATTATTGGATCTTTCCAGTGATTGCTACATCATACAGTCACTGAATAAATAAATAAAGTAAAGCTTAGTTCATTGATGTTGTTTGTTGGTTTATTTCGTTTGTGTTATATTTCAAATTTTCTTCACTCTCTTTGTCAGTTGTACATGCAACACCTTGTTAAAAAAAAAACAAACAAAAAACCACCTTGGTTATGGTGACTTTTTAATATATTCAGTGCTTGAGAAGTGTGTCAGCCAATTGGTGTGAAGTGTTTATAAAGAGCTCTATCATAACATGTAATATGGGAGACATATCACACTGTGTTGTGTTTAATCAATACAAAAAGCACAAGCGTGGTATTTAATACCAGTTTGCTTTGCAAACCATTTGGTTTCAGGTTTGATCCTACTTTTTGTGTCATTATGAGCAAAAGAGTCTTCTTGTTCTATAACTGAACTAATGGGTGTGAATAAAATGTAGTAGGTGGAAACTGTATGGAAGCCTGACATGTGTATATATGTGTGTGTGTGCATATATACTTATGTGCATGTGTATATATATTAAGTAAATACAATGTGCTGTGATATATGTCCCATTTAACACCTTATGATAAAACTGTTTACAAGAACTTCCAATCAATTGGCCAATCCACTCATGCATTATATGTATGTGTATATGTACATAAATATAATATATATATGTATGTGTTTACATATACATATAATCATCATCATCATCATTTAACACCCCTTGTTCTATGCTGGGATGGTTCAACAAGAATTGACGAGCCAGAGGGCTGTGTTGAGCTGTAGTATCTGTTTTGGCTTGGTTTCCACAGTTGGATGTCCTTCCTAATGCCAACCACTTTACAGAGTGTACTGGGTGCTTTTTTCGCGGCACCATCACTAGTCAGTTCACCAAGTACTTGCAAGACAAGATTCTCCTCAATTGAGTGGGGTATGATACTGAAGGATGTAAAATTATGATTGAGAGACAGGGCAGGTGTTTTGCTGAAGAGATATGTATATATATATATATATATAAGGAGGTTTTTACCCTTTTTATTTATATATATAAATAAAAAGGGTAAAGACCCCTTCAATCATGAATGCATTTAGAAAGTTCTTCTCTGAGGCACAAATCTGGGCAAGATTGTTTGTGGGAAACCAGCAGTCGCCCATGCATACATGTCTCCCCTCTTCATGCCACCGAAATTAGCAAAGGTAAATTTTTATAACCAAATTCCCTTCCAGTCACCAACCCTAACCTGTTTCCCCATGACTATAAATGTTTTCAATGAAAAATGTAAACACATACACACAAATTGATGGGCTTCTTTCAGTTTCCATCTACTAAATCCATTCACAAGGTTTTTGGTTAACCTGGGGCAATTGTAGAAAACTCTTGCTCAAGGTGTCATTCAGTGGGACTAAACCTGAAGCCTTGTAGTTGGGAAGTAAACTTCATAACCACACATAATCATATATTTCATATTTATATATACATATAATGTAGATATATATATATATGTACAAATATATGTGTGTATATATACGAGGTGGTATCAAACAGTTCCTGGATTAGTTATGTTTAATAAAAAATAACTTATTTACCTAAGTTTTAACATCATCTCCTTCGAAATAGTCATCTTGCACAGCAATAGTGTCACTTTTGGAATCTGGCCTGGAAGTTGTTTTCCGTAAGCAAGTCAAGGACCTTCTGTGATTCGCTCTGCATTTTCATCTTGGTGAAGAGATGGAAGTCCGCAGGTGCTAAATCTGGTGACAAACTCACAAGTGAAGGGAGCTTGGTAATGGTGCATTATCATTGTGAAGAATCCAATTCTTCGCGCTCCACAGATCTGGTTGCTTTTGACAAATGCCTTCTCTCAAACGCCTTAAAACGTTGCAGTAGAACTCTCGATTGATGCTCTGACCCTGGGGGATGAATTCTTGATGCACAATAACACGGATGTTGAAACATGATGAGCATACTTTTGATTGAGCTGCAGCTCTGTCGTGCCTCTTCCATTGTGACGACTGCTGCTTCGTCTCAGGGTCTCACCTGTAGACCCAACTCTCGTCATTGGTGATGATCCTCGACATGAAGGACAGGTCATCAGTGGCACGCTAACGGAGATCTTGACAGACTTTGATACAATGTTCCTTCTTGTCCATGACAAAATCACAGACTACAGCATACATGTGATCACAAAAACACAAATTTCAGAACTTATGAAGTAAACACAGTGATGTCACTCAGCACATTACCTCATGAAGGTCACTACTAGCTCTCACTGCACACACAACTGTGTACTGCTATCTGTTGGCACACTATAGAACTAGTCTGGAAACTCTTTGATGCCACCTCATATATCTACATATCAGCTTGCTTTGCTCCACTTTCATTTTGTATGTAACGATATTTAATTATATAACTGCATGTTATATATAAACAAAGAAGTTACTTCTTTTGTTTGGTTAGCATCAAAAGTGTGACAATGATGTGAATGAAATGGGTTCAAATTTTCACTATGCATTAACGTAAATAGAAGAACAGTATTTACAATAATATTGTATTTAGTAATAAATACTAACAGTATTAAAAATGCATCGTAGTGTGTGTGTGTGTATATATATATATATTTCGTTTTTGTGTTTCATTTGCAAGATTTATCATATGAATCCGTATGTTGATATATATTATGTTAGTACAATGTCAAAATGTCAAAAAGCCAAAAATTAACATATGCACTGGTCCATTTCCATTTCTTTATTTAAGGTCCATTGGTTTCAAAATTAAATCAGTTTAAATCAGTTTGCTATTATTTTTATGTGCCATAAATTTTTTGCTACTTCTTGCAGCCTCTTCAATGGCTTAATGGCTTAGTTCATTCTGTCTGGGATCCTGCCGCGTCTGTGCGTGTGTGCGCAAATATGTATGTATGTATGTATGTATGTATGTATGTATGTATGTATGTATGTATGTATGTATGTATGTATGTATG
>JAOPUL010003389.1:12896221-12911926 GCA_027564515.1 Octopus rubescens | reverse complement strand
TTATGTAAATTTCAACTATATATATATATATACGTATAATACACACCCACATATTTTCTGTAAATTTCATCTATATATATACACATAAATCGGGCTTTTTTCGGTTTCCGTCTACCAAATCCACTTACAAGGCTTTGGTCGGCCCAAGGCTATAGTAGAATACACTTGCCAAAAGTGCCACGCAGTGGGATTGAACCCCGAGCCATGTTGTTGGGAAGCAAGCTTCTTACCATATATATCGTCAGTAGATTGACTTTCGTCAAATCGGACCGAGGAATCAATGTTTCCCTTGGTCTTACCAATTGCTAACTCTATCTATCGGTCGCAACTCCAGGTAGAAGGAGCAAAGTGAAATAAAGTGTCTTGCTCAAGAACACACACACACACACACATACACCACACACATATAGTCTTCTACTATATCGTAATTTGAACATTCCTTGTATTACATGTGCTATAATTCGAAGCAATCGTATCTTCGTTTTGTGAAGTGAAATTTGGTGATATATATAAAAGGTACAATTGTTATACTGGACTGATTTTTATGGTAGTTGGATGAAATAAAGCCACATGATTGAATTTAGAAACAACAAAAAATGAATTAAATGTTACGGGATTTATTTTTGATTTTTGAAATCTTTTACTTAGATGCGTAGAAGACAACATAATACTTTTCAATCATCTGGAGCCCGACGCTCTAGAAGCCGAAGGGCTAGGGAAACACAAGAAGCAAGGCAAGACAGGTTCCAATTTTAGGGGCAACGAAATGCCGTGGACAAAAGCAACGAGAAGTAAAACTTCAGTTTGAACCAACCAGGAAAGTCCGCTTGAGGGAACAAGAGACACCAGAACAGAAACGACGGAAGTTGGAGTCTCAAGCCTATAGAAAAGGCTTGCATAAGAGAACAGGTGTTAACAGAACTCCATAGTAACGCAGCCAGAAATGCTCGCTCCAGAGAACAGGAAACACGAGAGCAACAAATCAGGTTGGAATTTAGACCTTTTTCTGGCGATGAGTGGCAATTGGCAGCCTTTAATTGCGAGCTGACATATAGGCATTACGATAGATGCCTTATGAATACCTCTGAGTAAGTACAGACCGGGGCGAAGACCGAGTGACCGCTAGTATCTTATAATTTGAGAGCTATATTGCTCTCTCGTGTATGTGTAACCTAACAAGGAGTCCCTTATATGGTTGCCAAACCTGTTAGAAATAGCAGCCAAGTCCCCCCTCACACAATATCCTAAAATCTTATATATGTAGATATTTGCTAAAAATAACAGTTAACCTACATCATACTTCTCTTCGTGGTCGCCCGACCTTCTAGCAATAATAATCATTTCCCCTCGAACCAGACCATATTTATCTCTTAAAAGTCATGGTCATGGTTACATAATAGCACCAATGTCAGAACACTTCAATTTCTCTTTTACGCCTTTTATTATTTTTTCCCTAGACTTTTTCAGGAGATTTCTCCTCTCTTTGTCCGTATCCACTCCCTGTCATTCAATTCATTCGACAATCTGCGACCCCCCCTCCTTCCTTGAAATAAGCAGTGTAAAGTGTTACAACGTAAGATCCGGAAGGTAAGGAAACAGATTGTAGCCTGTCCTCATCACGTCTCTCCCATTTCAGCAGACCCGGTTTCTGCAACAGACTCGTATTTTTCTATCCACACCTACATTTTCTCTATCCATTCGCTTTAGGCGGCGATTTGCCAGCAGAATCGTTGAAAAGAATGTCATGCATTATTCGTTCCGGATCACAGGGTTCAAATCCTATTGACATCAACTTCACTTTCGCACTCGATTACTAAAATAAGTCTGCAAAGCTAAAAGGAAATGCAATATGTCACGACGGCGATCTTACGATGTCATCATAAATAAACCTCTTCTCGCTCATTTATTCCATTACGGTATCAGCCTCTACATTCTTTCAGTTTTAAAGAAGGAAAAATGTCCGAAATGTCGGATTTGTTTTCTCACTTGCCATGGTAAATCTATAATTTATCTATTTTTACAAACGTCGGTCAATTCTCAATGGGAGAAAAACGGTGATGGTCAAATGAAGTCAATAGCTGACACAGCTGTAACCTTTCAATTTTATTTTTTATTATTCAAGGTAAAGGGCATTTAAGTTCATCCAATCACGTGTATGGCGAGATGAGTGTGGCATTTACGGAATTTAAAGTTAATACAGGCTGTGGGACTAATCTAGCAGACCTATATGGTCAACGACGTTCCAACTGTGGCCGTCCATTTCAGAAATAGGATATTTACTGGATTTATTTTCGTTCTTTAAATATTGTAATTGTGATGATATTGCTTGCGTTAACAAAAACAATCTTGCGCCCAAAAGAAATACTTATTTCAGTCATTGGACTGCGGCTGAGCCGGGACACCGCCTCGAAGAATATTTAGTCGAGTGAATCGACCCAAGTGCTTTATTTTTCTTTCGAAAGCCTGGTACTTACTCTATCGGTTCCTTTTACCGAACCGCTAGATAACGGGGATGTAAACACACCAACACCGGTTGTCAAGCGGTGGTGGGGTAAAACACAAACATGTGACGGACTTCTTCCAGTTTCCGTCTACCAAATCCACTCTAGGCTTTCGCCGGCCCGAGGCTATAGTAAAAGACACTTGCCCAAGGTGCCACGCAGTGGGACTTGAACCCGGAACCATGTGGTTAGGAAGTAAGCTCCTTACCACACAGCCGCGCCTGTAGTTTTATAAAAAATATTTATTAATGGTTTTTGGAAAAAGTGTTAAGTCCGTCCATTTATGTTTAAGATCTCAAGATCTTACGTAAAATAACTTTCGTATGATTCCAAGAAAATCCAACACCGTCTTGGATTTTGTTTAGCCCTAAGCCAACACTTTTCCAGATCCATGATCATAGCATAGGCATTTCAGCAATACCCATTATTTATCACGATATTATTCCGAGCTACTTTATCTAATGTATTCTTTTTTTCTTTTAAGACGTATGCTGTGGCTTGCTATTTCTAACAGGTTAACTTAAAAGCAGTGTGACCTATGTTAAAAAGTCATAGAATCAAGAAGCGCCTTTCATATTTTAGTATTTAAAGAACGAAAGCAAAGGGCGTATTTGCTAATGAAACTTAAATCGATAAATGCTAAAAATGATACATATCAAATGTGTCCTTCCATTTCTTCTTAATACAATTTGAGGGAGAGTTCACTGCTATTTCTAGCGTTCTACGTGTTCGAGTGACCACACAGAAGCGTCGAGTTACAAAGTGAAATAGTACAACCTCAGGAAATCAGTTGTCGATTTAGTAATTACAATAAGAATTAAAAAAAAAAAAGTTCAACAAGTTTGTTGTTTCAGACAGGACACTTCAGCAGACAAAGATATTTCTCGATATGTGCTTTGTTTGACATTCAAGTGGGGAACATCTTTGATCGTAACTTTGAATACGTTGAATCAGTCGTAACTGGTATGGGTTTGATAAGAGTTGAACCTAGGTCTAAACAACAACAACAATGATATCGACCATAGATATGCGGCAACATGAGGTCAAGTTTTCAATGGGACTGCGACACAACTTCGGATACGAAACTAAAATTGATGGCTACAATATATGTGCGCCTTGCCTGTCACTAGAATTTATTACAATTAAAGATTTTAAAAAAGATTATTTTTCAGTCAGTACTTTAATAAAGACTAGATTATATTAGCATGCAATTAACTAAAATTAATTGTTAAAATATACCTTATTTTTAATAAAAAATTATTTCTTGGTTATTAAAATTTTCCGGCCATATCGAATAATAGTTAAACGGAAGCGATTCAATATTTATTAACTCTGTACTGAATATAATTATTTACACACAAACACACACTACCATCTGTCGTTACGAGTATTTTTGTTTTCACTCACGTACATGACATTATATATTTTATTTAGGGAAATGCTTAATATAAACCCTCGTAACTTTTGTTTTTGAATTTTCAGAAAACTTTTGAGAATGTGTTCTACACAGGAATTCATACGATTAAAAGTTATGAGGGGTTATATGGGGTGCTTAAAGCAGAATTCCGACACACACACACATCTATTGTAGAGAACACCGTTATTACTCAGATTTCGTTATCATTTTAAATGATTAATTTCTGAGGCTTATAATAAATTGAGTTGGTGGTCGTCACCACAATAAATAAATACTTATACTACTGAGCATATCATATCTTTTACTTCGTAAACTGTTCTTAATTTAGATTATATGGAATATTTAGTGAATGCGTTATTAATAAAGACAGCAGTTTTATTAAACCTCCTAACAAACTAATCATATACACATGTAATGCGAACACGCACAGAACAAAATAGTAGAGATATTTCTCACTCGTAAAAGCGGGAAATGAAACATTTTCTTCTGACCTAAAACGAAATTGGTAATTAGGATATTTATTGTTTAGGATTGAGACAGTTAATCACTCCGGCGATAAAGTAGTAGTCATCAGTGATGCAATATTGCAAATAAAATTGTCTCATTTTGGGTGTGGCTAGAAATAAGTATAGTTGTAGCACTAGATATAACAATACGATCCGATGAAACTTCAGAAATCAAATTAATTTCAAATATTTATTTATGTAAGAAATTGAATTAAAAGTAATAAATAGGGGAGTGTCAGGAAATGTTTTCTACCCTCGTGGTTCTGATCTATCACTTTTGTGGTTGTTATTCATACATCATTTTCTTTTATAAAAATCGCTTGCAAATGCACAACATATTAATTATTAGTTAATAATAACTATAATTTTTATTAAAAATATTAATAATTAATTATCGAACGTGTAATAATCGTTGCAACAAAATACGAAAATAATGATGACTTCTTGCATCAATCCATTGTTGACATGGCAATTTATGGCGGAAGTTCTGTGGTGGTCAGTATCTGAGGCAGCAGGTTCACATACAGGTATGTCTGTCAGCTAGGATTTTCTTCTCTATTTATCACGGTATTATAAGCATTTTTCTATAAAGAAAATCTAACAAAGAAGGGAAGTGAAGATCATAATTCACTTTAAATTGCTGATTTTGATTGTGCGTTGCATTATAATTAATTTATCGGTCATGTGTTGCGAAATCACTTCCCGCTTACAACTCGATGACGATCGATTTGTGGTTATAATATTGCTTAACGCTTACAAAAAAATGTCTGATTAATTTAGGTTGTTGATACCAACAACAACAAAAAAAGAACATGTTTGATCGATTTGTGGAATCAAACGAGGAAAATTTCCTCAAAAGCAGACCCACCAGACTCCATTTTAACGGGAGTAAAAAAAAGGTCGTTTGTGGTTATATTAGCAACCCTTCTCATGGGGGGTTAGATTGAATAATAATAATTATTATTGTTATTGACATTATCCTCTCTATCTATCCCAGTTTTATCAGTTGCAAACTCTTAATAACGATATCAGTTAATTTAACATCTCAACAATCACACCCAAAATAATTTCCTTTCCAGAACATTCTCCTCCCATCCCTCACAATCTCTATACGGCATTGAATGTCTCTCTTGAGAGTAATACCACACCAGGACTGTTTTAGCAAGACATCCAAATATATAAAGATATATTACAGAAACAGTCATTATATTTGTGCTGATAAGACCTCTCTTTTAACGAGCTGTCTCGTTTCATTTACAATCCTCAGCCTTGCTCAGACGTAATTGCCTTGTGTCTTAATGGCGGGATTTGTTCAACCCATAATTATTAAATTTACGTTTGTCAGCAGACATCCACAGGTAAAACATTTGCTCATTTATTATATGCCGTTCCATAGTTTGTTACTTTTATAACAGTAATACTAGTAACTGTATAGATAATTTATAATATTTAATAATATCCGCGTGTGCGTGTATATATGTGAGAGAAATGAGAGACTGAAATGAAAGAATCCGAAAATATGTTTAAAAGAGACCGACAGTGTCAATGTTTATCAGATTAAAAACTTATTACTAATTCTAATTCTAATTTTCTCCCCCTGGAATTATATAATTACGTTAATTTGAACTCAAGAGAGATAATAATCTTTTCTTGAAAAGCATTGACTCGTGACCCAACCAACCTATTTTGCAACCATTTTCCCTCCAATATTTTTTGTTTTATTGTAACTTCCATCTATTCAATGTTATTGATTGATTATTTATTTATACACACACAAACAAACCAATGTTAAAAATTATTGTTATTATGCCATTCAGTTCAGAGTAACAAGGTCTAATTTAAATTCTTTCTTTTTCAGAACATGTCAAACATGAAGATCACACATTTTCATAAAATACGATGGAAGATAATTTGATATATGCAAGATAATTATAGAATATTTATTGCATGTATATTGTTACACAAGTCACATTTTAGTATTTTAAATGTTTTGTTTAATCTGTAAAGGAACAATAATAACCGATAAACAAAGTTGATAGCGTATGTTCAACAAAGGTTGATAATAATGATCTAAAGTAACTTTTAAAATCTTTTCTTCCTTAGATTGTGCTGTCTTGCAACTCAGCAGGGTCGTTAGTAGGTTCCAAAGAGAGAGATGGGGAAATTCTGCTGGGATCATCAAACAAAGTTTCCTAAAGAAGAAGACAAAAATATACTTTAAAATTGTTATATTTTGGGAGAGAATTTTGTTAGAAACAATAAACCAATATGTTAGTAAGATTTAGCAAAGCTACAGTGTGCAAGAAGAGAGAAGTTATCTATAAATTTAATGAAATATCGACTGTTAGTGTAACTTTAAAAATCTATTGAAGAAATTTAAGAGAAATTTAGTGGTAATTTTTAAGATATACATTTGTATATTTCTTCAAGTGATATAAATGACAATGTTTCAGTTGCTAGTAGGGGCCCCCAACTCTTACTCACAAAATATGGGACGTATGGGGTTGTGTACAAACCTTACTTAACTATCAGCATCACTAATACCCAAACTGCTATAAATAATTTATTTACAATGAAGATCCACACAAAATTTGGAGGATATACAAAATAATCATGATTGTACAAACAATTGTTACCGAATAATGCAGTTAATAAACTATATATATTCACACAAAACTGTTAACAAAGCAGTTGTTAACATACATTGTTTTATCAAATGTTGCTCTACAATATGTGTACATGTGTGTGTGTATAAATGTATGTATGTATGTGCTGCATTTGTGTTAGATGACTGTATATATTTGTCTTTGTCCTATATGTTTGTCTGTTATTTAAAATGAAAAAATTATGGTAAGTAATTCCATTGTTTATTTTTTAACAAATAACTTACTTGGTTCAAATCTGAACTATAAAGTGGGTTATTGAATTGGTTGTACGCATTATTCGTATTTCCTCCACTGGCCGAGCGGTTAGTTGACTAGTTAAAGATAATAAAGAAGCAATTGGTAAGTACTATGTTTCTATTCTTTGAAAAAAAATAATAAAAAAATATTCCTTAGTAAAGTGGCACAGTTTTAAGGTTTACAAGATATGGTTTGAATAAAGTAAAAAAAAATAGAAATCACCAGAAATAAGACTGAAATAATGAGTAGAAAACATTTCATAATTTCATGTAATATCATATAAATAATATAACAGGTTTTGGATATTAAAAATAGTTTAAATTTCAAACCATTCTTTAACCTAAAACTAAAGCCCCTTTGCATGAAATTCTTGGAATTTAAATAAAATGTAAATATTTTCAACTATTTTTGGTTAATACTAAAATTTTTGTTTGCAGGTCCAGTGACAAAGAAAATAAAACACAAAAACCACATGTAAGTTAATTTTCTTACCAGAATAATTTAACTTGGCTAGTTGAGCTACTATTATTGTAAACTAACCCATTTTGGTGTGATTCAAATACTAAAAGCTGTTGGACTATTTTATTTAGCAACTTGTGGTTTGGGGTAAAAGTTAAAGACATGTGTATAATAACTTTCTCCTTCAGTAATTTACTTATTAGAGAAAGCTTTAAAAGAGCATAATTGTGTTTGTAATATGATGTATAGTACAAACATTACATTTTGTTCTGCTACTACATTTCTTGTATATATGTTTATATTTTTCAGGTGGTATAAAAACAGTTCAGTCCTAAGACCACATATGAGGCTTCTAAATTGTAGTTGAGATAAAATTATAAATAGGATTTTAGCTTTAAGTAAATATTTGGCATAGGAATACAAGTTTTTAAAAGTCTAAAGGAAATCATTTAACTCTTAATTATAATTCAGCCTCAGACCACCTGTATTAAGTTTTTCCTATTCAAAATAAAATCCTGATCAAAATCTCATCAGTTCGTCAACACCAAAATAACAACCAATATATATATATCAACAAATAGCTACAGATATTCTACTAAACACTTCCAAAATGCTGATCATACTGAAAATTGAAACACACTGATAGAAATAGTCATGAAAATGTTTAAAAATTACATTAAATAAATGGTGCATTTGATCAAGAAAATTTACTTCAGGAATACATTCTTAAAAATATTTATTGAACCTACTTCAGCACCATAAACGGGATTTTGAAATCCTCCTTCATTATGATATGTTGGACTTGGTAGATCATCTAATGGGACAGTGTCTTGATTAATAAATCTGCTATGAATGTTGGAAAAGAATTGTCCTGATGTAAAAGGATTGGCAAAATTACGCCTGAAAAATATAGAAGCAAAATGTATTTGTTATATCCAGTGTGAGAATCAGGCTACAAATGCAATGTATTTAAGAGCTTATATTATGAGGGCAATTAGGAAAAATTTCAAAATGACTTAAAGCTGTTTTTTTTTTTATTGTTGAAATATGGAATCATTTTCAAGCTGTTGTAAACCATGTTTGTATGATGCAAAAAACTTAAGTACTTCTCCTTTACAATTTGATTTTCAGTTTATATGTAGGTAGATCAAAATTATCCACATATGCCTTAGAGAAATAAATTCTACTCAGGTTGGAGATTTGGATTAAGTGGCTCACAACACAGAGTGGATCCCCTAATAGAGCCCAAGGGCCAGGTGGTAGTGTTAAACAGATGTCCACACAATTTCCATATATCAAATTTCACTCACAAGGCACTAAGATCACTTGCCCAAGGTGTGTCCTATGATTGAACTGAAAAGAAAGATATTTGTGAAACAAACTGCCTAACTACACACCCAAGCCTGATGTGCCCACAAATTATAAAGCACTTTTGCTTTACTTAATTGCTAAACCATTGTAAATTAATAGCAATAGGGTTAGTATTTAGTTATTCATTGAATACAGGAATGAAATGGTGAAATATAAAATTAAGGTAAGTGAAAATAATTTTAATGCAGATTTTGAAATTATCATTATTTAAATTGTTCAAAACCCCCCCAAAAAACAACTAATTTCTTTTCTTTCGTTCTTTACAGGTTATAGAATCATAAGATAACAGTAGGAGATAGTATTTGCTAGA
The DNA here is from genome assembly GCA_027564515.1 of Octopus rubescens. NCBI lineage: Eukaryota > Metazoa > Mollusca > Cephalopoda > Octopoda > Octopodidae > Octopus > Octopus rubescens. The sequence continues at coordinate 12,902,459 of JAOPUL010003389.1, read as the reverse complement.
AGTGGCTGACTGGACTTACATGTTTCCTCTTCTGTAGAAGAGAAATAAGATAACAATCAATAGAAGCAATATCAGACTGCCCAAAGTGAATCCAAGGATTGCAGCAGTTGAAAACCCACCTGGGAAGAAGAAAGAAAAAAAAAAAGGACTGTATATTAGAAAATATCAGTTGATGTAAAATCAATGTATTTTTATATTATTGTATTATGAAATATGCTTTTTAAAAAAGTAGATTAAAAAAAAATGTATTTTTTATGGTAAGAATGATTTATTCTATGTGTAAGTATAAATTGCAAAAATGATGAAGAAAGAAGAGAAGAAAATATCATGAGGTGAGTTGAGTTACTTGATAATCTAATCATACCAATCTTAAAATGAATTTTCTTGTTTTTCTAATTCTATTTCTGTTTATTGCAGAGGTGGTATAAATACAGATTCTATTCAGAAATAGAACTAAGTTGAATGCAGAAATTGCAAAATAGTGTAAGCCAACAATACAATATTAAACACTTTTTTGTTTCAAATGACTTTTAACCCTTTTGATATCAATCCACGACAGACGTTGGTCCTATGATACAAAATTCCTGTTTTGAAGTGATCTAAGTTAAAAACTTTCTATCGAAATTTCATGTCAATTTCTGTTCCAAATACAAGCTTAATAATGATAAAGTTATCTTACTAAATTCTTCATTATTTTCAAAACATATTAAAGCAAAGCAGTGTATTTTAACAAAAGGGTTAAAAACTGTTTCTCTACTATTATGATTATTATTTATTGTAGTATATAAAGAATATTGAAGTGCTTTGGGTAGCTCAGTTTTTTTTTTATGCCAAGCAATTTTAAGTTTTACCCTTTAGATATCAATCTATCCAAGACAGCTCCTGGTTCTAAGATGATTTAAAAAAAACCTTTCATTAAAATTTTATGATAATTTATATTCCAAACACCAACTTAATAATGACAAAACTAATTTGATAAACTCTTCTATTTTTACATTCAAAATTAATTAAAAGAAAGGTTACAGTATAGAGCATTTATAGTTTTCCTTTTAATATAATTACTAAGTTATTTATATAACAGTGTATTAGTGAGAATTATGTGAGGAGCCCTGGCCTTATTCTCTCACTCAGGTTCCCTCTCTTGTGAGGAGCCCTGGCCCTATTCTCTCAGTTCCCTCTCTTGTGAGGAGCCCTGGCCTTATTCTCTCACTCAGTTCCCTCTCTTGCGAGGAGCCTTGACCCTATTCTCACTCAGTTCCCCCTCTTGTGGGGAGCCCTGGCCCTATTCTCTCACTTAGTTCCCTCTCTTGCGAGGAGCCCTGGCCCTATTCTCTCAGTTCCCTCACTTGTGAGGAGCCCTGGCCTTATTCTCTAGATTATTTATATAAATAATAATGATTATAATATGCAAAATTCTCAAATTGTAAATATTTTAATTTACATATATTGTTTTTCTTTTTACTTTCAGCTAACAAAAACTCCCTTGTTATCTTTGTAACATTACCTGTAGGTTTCACTTTTATGTTACGACTACTCTCAGGTTTACCATAGTCCTGTGGAGTCGTTTTTTGACTTGTTCTTTGTGTTGTAGTAATTGTTGTTGTCCATGTTTGTTTTGGTTTTGTTGTAGTTGATGTTGTTTTTGTTGTTGTTGTTGTCTTTGTTGTTTTCGAAGGTCTCTTGTTTCTTGGAGTTCCAGAAACCTTAATTTCAACTGCTGAAAATATGTATTTGTAACCTCCGTGCTTTATGTCTGTTTCAAGGGAAAATGATTACATTTAGAATTAACTGTATCTAGGCATTATACCAATTTTTAAAAAAAATTCATTGTAAAAATTGAAGAGGAAATAAAATTATACTTCTTTGTTGTCCTTTATTCATAAACATATATACAACTAGGTAATTTGACAGTATTTTTAAAATTATATGTTCCGTCAGTTTGTGTAAAATCATGTGAATGTATACGTGTTGTAGAGCAATGTTGAATATGTATGTTTGTAGAAAAATGAAAAATTCCTTGTGTTAATATTCTACTTTAGAGAAACATTTAACAAATTAGTTGAAAGACATTTTTTCTCTACCATGAGATCAATATGGACACCCTTGGAAGACCATATGTATAGACTCAATACTGATCCTTGTAAAGGAGGGCATAAAAAACCATGAAGGAGAGAGCAATACACTTAATTACAACCAATAATTAAAGGTAAAAAATGGGAGCAGTAGTAGCACCCAAGTGTTTCTTTTAATTGGCCATTCAGCAAATTAGGTTGGAAAATACTTATAGTTTTAAACCAAATAATGTAACAATTCTGTTAAACATCTTACATGGCAATTAGTTACAAATTTAAAGTTTTGTAAAATAGAGAAACAGAAACAAAATTACAGCTGACTCCACTATAAATTTTATCTGAATATGTTTTTAATGTTATTTTCTAATTTTATTTGAATATACAGTTACCTGCACATTTCCTAATAAGTTATTGTTTCACTCTGAAAGTGACTAAATGGATTTTATACAAAAATAGAAATACCCCCTCTCAACCAATAGTTTTGGAGCATTTTTCTATCTTGAGAAAAGTTTCCTTTTTTAATAGATCCCGTCAGATACAATTCTTGGAAATGTTATTAATATCAAGTTTAGCTCTTTGCTTCTCAAGATTTAGATGAACTAAATAAATTATTTTTCTAAAATATTTGTTTGGTTTTTCAACTTTGAACCAGTTATAGTTGAGGCAGTAATTTATTTTAAATTAAATGAGATATTTTGTAAACAGTTATCTCATTTATTTTGTCTTTTATCTAACATTGGGTTTCCTTAAAATCTATTTCATTGGATTTAGTTCAATTAACACTAAATGCTAAATCTTCTTCATATTGGTTTATATCAAATCTAGCAACATTCTGTTCCATTTGGGAGTAGTGAAATTTAAAAATGAATAAATTAGTTTGTCTATGTAAAACTAACATACAAAAATGTTAAATTAATTGTTATTATATATACATCCAGGTGTATTTAACTTAATACCCACTATTAATAATGGGCCCCAATGTAAAAGTAGTAATGTTCACATTAACATTGAAGTGATTGAAAAAAGTTTCAAACCACCACAAACAGTTGTTTAGCTACCATAATTGAGGGGTATGACTTGAAGTACATTTGGCTGCTATTTTTAGCAGACCAAGTATTATTGTAAAGAGTCCCTTGTTCACAAATGCCATAAAATATCTAAATTGTGTTTTCAATTCTATGATTTTTAGTCTACTAAACTAAATTTGAAAAATCATTTAATTTAATTTTGAAATGTAACATTTCAAGTATTGTATATTTGTTGGAGTTTAATTATAACTATTGAAATCCCAATCACACTTCATCTAATGTTCCAATTAAATTGTGTAAAATACCAATACTTATTTGCTAGATTTTATAATGGTTACATTTATTCCCTTGTATTTTAAAGAGAATTCACTTTATAAAATTTAATCTACAATGGGTCGGTATATCTAATATTTTATTTTTAATTACAATTTCCTAAAACTTTATCAGATGCAGAGTATAGTCTCCCTGTCTCACATTGCATTGACTTTAAGTGACTTCAATAACTGAAATGCAACGAAACCATTGTCATTTTTTAACCGTTTTTATACCAACGCACCAGTGACTGCTCCTAGTTCTGTGGTACACACTTCCTGTTTTAAAGTAATTCAAATTAAAACCTTCCATTAAAATTTGATGTTAATTTATGTTCCAAACATTAGTTTAATGATGACAAAGTTCTTTTACTAAATTCTTCATTGTGTAATTCATCAGAAATATACTAACAAAATAGTTCACCTGTCTGACCCTTACTCCCTCTATGCAATGACTACATTAATTATCTCTCCACATGTTACATTTTTACTGTTTATTCCAGCCAATATTATTGAAATATAGTTTTTCTTTTCTCTCTCTTTAATATGCATGACTGATCTATGTTGAGATTGTTAGTATTACAGTCCTTTTTGTATATTCAGTATCTTTTATTTCTGCCCTTTCTTGCTTTGCTACCACAAATCCCCAATAATGAACAACTTGTTCTCTCTATCCTTTCTCTCTCTCTCTCTCTTTGTAGAACTGAGCAACAGTCTCTAAATACAGTCATTATTTTGTGAGTGTCAATCTCACTATACTGCCAATCTCATTCCTCTTTCCCATCTGTTCATGTTTCAAGTGCTCTTTATTGTCCAACTTACAAACTTTATGATTTGCACACCTTTTCTATTTCAGCCTCTTATATTATTCAGTTAATATCATTTGCTCACTGCTATGAATTACCTAAAGTTCTGAGAATATTGCTTCAAATTAGACAAAGCCTTTTATCTTTCAGAATTGGTTGGTTTGGTCAGGTTGACTCTTCTTTTTTGTTTGAAGGTTACTGGCTCCAATTCTTTATTTTCTTTTGTGAGTATTCATATCACTTGTCTCTGCCTTAGCACACACACACTCTTATGATGTGTCCCAACCTCATTCTCTCTCTGTTTGCTCTCTTGTGAAGTGTACATTTTTTTCCCTTCACAAATTTGCTGTCCTAAGCTACAATGTCTATTTCCTCCTTTAATTGCTTTTATGAAAGCTCTCGTTCATAAATTTATTTCAGAAAGAGCAGTTTTTAAAATTTTTTATCTATTTGCTCTATCAAGAAAAATACTGTTTCCTAATTTTCTCATGAAAATGGTCTTTACATTCCCATCTGTATGAGCATCAGCTCACTTTTATGAAGTGCCATGGTTCTATTCTTTCTCTCAGTACACACCCCACACTCTTATGAAGTGTACTAGCTTTATAACAATCCTCTCTCCTAGTACATTGGTCCTATTCTTTCTCTTAGTTTTCAAATGAAGTGTATAGCTCCAGTTCTCTATTTCAGCTCACAGACCCTATTCTTCCATTCCCAGCGCACACTTTTATGATGTGTACTGGCTATTCTCTCTCTCACTCACACACACAGTGTACTGACCCTATTCTTAATCTCTCTTTCGTCTAGCACACCCAAACACTCTTATGAAGTGTCTTGATCTTATTCTCACGCTCTCAATCTACTCTTATGAAGTGCACTGGTCTTATTACCCTAGCTCCTTTATAAAGTGTGCAGACTATTTTCTTTACCTTTTCTACCACACGTTTATGAAGTGTACTGGCCCTAATCTCATTTCTTGTATCCTCTTTCTCTCCTAGATCACACTCTTATGAAATGTACTGGCCATCTACTCTTTCAGTTAGCACACCTATGTATACAGACCCCATTCTTTGACTTAGCACGCCCAGCTCACTCTTATGAAGTGTACTGGCCCTTTATTTTTTTTTATCTCAGTTAATATTCTTATGTATACAGCTTAGCACACTCTCTTATGATGTATCTGAACCCCCTTTCTTTCTCTCCACCAGTTGACAATCTTATGTGTACAGACCCTATTCTGTCTTAGCATGCATGCACTCTTATGACATGTTTTAACCCCCCTCTCTCTCTTTCAGCCCATTCTTATCATCAAGTATTTGGCTCTATTCTTTCTCTCAGTTCAATTTCTTATGAAGTGTACTAACCTATCCTTCCTATCACAGTTCACTCTTTTATGAAGTGTACAGTCCTTATTCTCTCTCCCAGCCCACTCTTATGAAGTGTGCTGGTCTTGTACTCTTTCCTAGTTCACTCTACCATGCAGTGTACTCACCCATCTCTCATTCCCTTTTATGAGGTGCCCTGGGCCTTGTTTGGAACCTATCCTCCTTTCAGTTCCCTCTCTTATGTCCTGGCCCTATTCTCTTTTGCAGTTCATTCTATTATGAAATGCATTGACCCTATACTATGTCTCAGTTCCCTCTCTTAGGAGATGTCCTGATCCTATTCTCTCAGTTCACTCACTTATGAAGTGTACTGACCCTTGTGCAAACCAAATCCTCTCTCCCAGGAGGTGTCCCTCTGCCTTGTTTAGACTCTATCCTCCCTCTTTCAGTTCACTCTCTTATGAAGTGCACTCGCTCTTGTACAAACCCTATACTTCCTCTCTCATGAGGTGTCCTGCCCCTATTCTCTATCTCAGTTCCCTCTCTTGCGAGGAATCCTGGCCTTATTTTCTCTTCCCTCTCTTGTGAGGAGCCCTGGCCCTATTCTCTCACTCAGTTACCTCTCTTGTGAGGAGCCCTGGCCCTATTCTCTCACTCAGTTACCTCTCTTGTGAGGAGCCCTGGCCCTATTCTCTC
>JAOPUL010003389.1:12819315-12829476 GCA_027564515.1 Octopus rubescens | reverse complement strand
GTCGACCCCGGCGGCATTTGAACTCAGAACGTAAAGTCGGGAAAATTGCCGCTAAGCATTTTTCCCGGCGTGCTAACTATTCTACCAGCTCGCCTTATATATATATGAATGAGAGATTATGCCTATCATACATAAATCACCATAACTCACATGAATGTTATACAGGACCATTCACTTCTACAAAATTTGTCTGCCAGGATAGCAGCACTCTCTAGATTTCTGTCAGTACTATAATGATTCCTTTCTGTGGTTAATATATTTGTTTCATCTTCATGTGATGTTTTTTAACCAATCAGCAGCTAGTAGTGTGTTGAGCCAACTTATCGTTATTTAAACAGAAGTAAAGCTGCTATCTGTTCTGGTTCTCATTAGCTTTGGTCAAGCCTACATAGATTAATTTCTATATATTTAATATATGTACATATGTCTGATTTTTTTCTCTTTATTGATGGTCTTTTGGCTGATAACATTTGGTTCTACAGCAGAAATTATTCTATTGATATGAACATTTTCTACATGCATACAATTGACTTTGTAAAGTATGAAATGTACATTTTCAATAGCTCTTTTTCTTCAACAAATTATTTGACTTATGTGTGTACCTTTTAATAAACTCATTTATGTAAATTTTATGTGGATTAATCTTGTAAATTAAGGTATGTTGTATTCCAAAGAAATTTCTCAAATTTGTATTCACAGAAACCACACACTGTCTAATTAGTATTGCTTTATTTTACCAACAAGATTGGAAGAGGTCTGTTTTTCTAATAATAGGAACAATTATTATAATTCATTCTTGTTGCTATATCTAAGAATAACTTTTAATTTCCTGACCAATTGTTGAATGCAAAGACAAGATTGCAACAAATATTATTATCATGAAAGTACAGTATAAAATCAATTAGAAGCAGTGGTGATGGTGGGTGGGTTAATATTAATTAAACTTGAACAATATGGGTGGGAAGAGAGTTCCAGAGGGTTTACATCTCTGAGGAGAAGTTGTTAAGTATGGTACCTGGTGTGAAACACAGTTAGAGGTGACTGGAGATCATGTATTGGATGAGCATGAATGAAAAGTGTATACTAAAACTTGAAAATTGTCTGAAACTGAATACAAGACTAACGGATTATATATAGATTTTACTTTGTGACCCTTTCAATAATGATGAAGATCCCACCAGGGTAATCATCATCTTTCATTTTCTCTGGTGGTGATAAAATAAGTACAACAACAGTATAGAGGATCTGTTCAATAAACTGTACTTTTTCCTTTGCAAAAGCTAACTGTTGTTGTTGTTTAACCCCAAGTCAGTCCTGATTGAATAGATCTATGATCAATGGCATCTCAGCCATTACTGTCCCATTATATTTTAGGCAGTGTGAACCAAGGACCACATTATCCATCTTTTTCTAAATTGGTTGTGTGTGATTTGAGGGAAATTTTACTGCTATTTCTACCTGATTCGATGACCACATAGAGAGTTCTTTGTTGGTTCTTGGATGTTGATACAGTTGTTGTTTAGCTCCCATATCAACTCTGATCAATCAGATCTATGATCAAAGACATTCCAGCTGTGACAATCTCAACTTTTTTTCCTGACATGTATATAACTACAATGTATCGTTTTTGTATGCCAGAAGGATTTATTTTTGAATGGGATTTTACTGCTGTTTTTAGCAGGCCGAGTGACCACATAGAGGCTCACTTATTGGCTCTGGATTGTACCACAAGGTAAGTTAGAAGCTTTTTAATCAGTTTTTTATATGGATGTCTTTAAGTGTCTTCAATAAATATATACAAGGAAGAGATGTAGCTTAATGCATTAAATATAGATATGTTTATTTGAAATGGTACATGGATTAAACATAAACTAATGAATTATGAAATTGTTTGTAGAGTTTGGATGATCATTCAGGATATATCAGAAAATTCCTTGAACAGAAAAACTATACATGAAACCATATAGTTTTTTGAGCACATTACCCTTTGTTGTACTATATTTTAACGATTATTCTGTTTGGTAACTATCATCATCATCACCATCATCGTTGTTGTCAACATCGACATCACTGTCAACATTGTCATCACGGTCGACGTTATCACCACTGTCGACGTTTTCACCGCTGTTGACAACGTCATCACTGTCGATGTTGTCATTACTGTCATCATTGTCGTTTTGTCATCATCATATCGTTGTTGTTGTCATCATCGTCATCGTTGTCATTATCGTCATCGCCATAATCAACCCCTGGACATTAGTATCTTGAGTCCTAGTACTCATAGAGTTGGTCGCCCATTTTCCATGTATATAAGTGACAGAAATCAGAATATTCCTCCTGAGTGTGATGCCAGTCCATTGCAGGGTTGCTCATTTTCAGCTGAGTGGACTGGAGCAACGTGGAATGGAGTGTTTTGCTCAAGAACACACCACACTGCCCAGTCCAGGAATCGAAACTCCAATCTTGTGATCATAAGTGCAGCACACTAACTATTAGGCCACATTTCTTTACTGGCCATGTACCTACCTCCACAACCAATATGAAAATTGATGTTGCTGTTATTATCCCTGTTGTTTGATCAAGTTTGACCAAGATGAATCTTGATCAAGTAGAACTTATGACCAGGCATGGTTATGGCAGTTAAGAAGTTTGTTTCTCAATTATGTAGTTTTAGGTTCAGTCCTACAGCATGTTGCTTTGGGTAAAAGTTTTCTACCATGGTGTCGGGTTGGCCAAAGTTATGTGAGTGAAACTTGTAAGATGGAAACTAACAAGAAACCTGCAAGAAGGGCTGTTTCTATTCTTGGATGGTAGACCTAGTCCATTGCCTGGTTTGACCACCATTGCCTAAACCTTGGGTGCCTTCAGCAGAATCCACTCCCTTTGAAGATGGTAGACTTTGCTGCTCTTTATACCAGGCTCTTGGTTGTTGTTGTTGTTGTTGTTGCTGTTGCTGTTGCTGTTGTTTATTCTAAAGTCAGCTCTGACTGAGTAGACCTATGATCAAAGACAATCCAACCAGGACCATCCCATTTTCCCCAGACAAGTAATAACTATAATGCTCCTCGTCCTCCTCCTCCTCCTTCTTCTTCCCCCCTCCTCCTCCTCCTCCTCCTCCTTCTTCTTCTTTTTCTTTCCATCGCCCATGCTGGCATGGGTTCGATAGTTTAATAATAAATTCTTTAAATAATAAGAATTTTTTTTTTAAAGCCGTTTCAGGGCTTACTTCAAAGTTCAAAGGAGATTTTGCAAGAATTCACAACAGGACCTGAAAATAGTCAAAAAAACTGTCCTTCAACCTGACAAACCCATTAAAAGAATAAAAGAGCATTCCAACCATAATCTTCCTATCTATTTAGCAGTATCAAGGACTGCATTATTTAATGTGTCTTTTCTTTAAAACTATAGATTGTGATTTAAGGGTCATTTGACTGCTATTTCTAGTAGGTCAAGCAGCCACGGAGAGAATTCATCATGGTCTTGCCAACATAAAAATTGGTTCAACTTTGTGTGAACTAAACAACACACTTATGTAATTATAAGCTGTTATTTAATCAACTGAATGGCAGGATTAATTAAGTGTGTTAACGAACTGATAAGAAATATTGATTACAAAACCAGTTTTTCAATTAGCTTTGGCATTTTACTGTGAACTTGGGATATACCCCTGGATTTCATTCCACTGCAGCAGGGTTACATATATATATATATATATATACACACACACACACACACATATATATACTCATGCACACACATGCACACACATGCACACATATATATTTATGTTTTAAACAAACAGCTGTGGAATGAAAGGCTATAAATGTTTTAGTAAAGTGGGCGTGAGTATACTTGACACAACAGGCCAAGAAAATTTAGTTAATTAAAATTACATTTTCAATGAGGAGAACAAACCATTATCTAAATGACTAATTCTGATAAAAAGTGTAGGGGAGACAACCCTAAAGTTTTAACTGATTAAAACTAAGTAAAAATATAATGCACTGAAGAGTGAGCTAGCTAGAACAGTGATGTTTTGAAGATGTAACTATATAAATTAACAAAGGAACCTCTGTGCAATTGCTTGATTTGCAAGAAATATTAGTTAAATCTACCTCAAATTGCTCTATATTGTCTTATCAAAAGTGATACATATTGGACAATATATCTTTTGTCTTTTACTTGTTTTAGTTATTAGACTGTGGCCATGCTGGGGCACCACCTGGAAGAATTTTAGTCGAATAACTCAAACCCAGTACTTATTATTATTTTGTAAAGCCTGGTACTTATTCTATCGGTCTCTTTTGCCAAACTGCTAAGTTATGGGGATGTAAATAAATAACACTGGTTGTCAAGTGGTGGTGAGGGACCAACACAAACACAGACACACACACTCACACACATACATATACATATAAATAACTATTGAAAGAATACATTGTTTGAGAAGATTTAATGTAAATTGGAAGGAATAATTTATGCATTTTCCCAACGAATATATGATACATGTGGTGATGAAATGGGTGACTAAGGGTAACATTGTGGGGATGAGAGATGTTGAAGATATCACCAAAAAGAACTGTTGCAAAGAAATAACTATCAGAAAGAATACATGATCACAGGTATCACATATTCATTGTAAAAATATATAAATTATTTCTTCCAATTTCAGTTTGCTGTTCATCATCGTCATCATCATCATCATCCTTTAATGTTTGTTTTCCATGCTGGCATGGGTTGGACGATTTGACAGAAGCTGGCAAGACAGAAGATTGCACCTGGTTCTAGTCTGATTTGGCTTGGTTTATATGGCTGGATAACCTTCCTAACACCAACCACTTTACAGTGTGTACTGGGTACTTTAATGTGCCGCCAGCATGAGCACTTCTATAAATGCTTTTTACGTAGCACCAGTGCGAGTACTTTTTATGTGGCACTGGCACAGGACTCTTCCATGCAAATCCCCTTCACCAGGGGATGCGGCCTTAACACTCCTGCTGTAGATGACGGGTCTTCTTGAGTACAGCATATATATATATATATATACATATATATATCTGTATATATGTATATATATATATATATATACACGCACACACACACACATATATATATACACACACACACACACCCATATATATATATATATTTATTATATATATATATTTATATATATATACACATATATATACATATATATCATGGACTCTCCCGTCGTATTGCGAATGGACAACCGAAACGGACGCACACGACACACGACTGCGATGGCGCCATCACCCCGAACGTGCTGGGGCACGTGTTTTTGATTAGACGACATATGAGGGTTCTGCAATTTCTTGCTGGACAACCACACAGATGATTTGTTTTTAGTGATCAAATGTTCGTGTTCACATAGGCTCACTCCCTTCATCAAATCGACATTACCTGTACAGGTGCACGACGTGCCACATGTCATGTTGAAATGATCGCAGAGCAATGTGAACACAATACATCGCTCGGTCTGGGAATCGAACACACAATTTCACAATCGTGAGTGCAACACCCTAACCACTAAGCCATGTGCCTTCACACACACACACACACACACACACACACATATATATGATGGGCATGGGCTTCATTCAGTTTCTATCTACCAAATCCACTCACAAGGCTTTGGTCAAACTGGGCTATTTGTAAGAGACACTTGGTCAATGTGCAGTGCAGTGGAATGGTACCTAAAACTAAATTGTTGAGAAGCAAGCATCCTGTATGTATGTCTGTGTGTATGCCTACATGTGCATGTGAGGGCATATATGCATGTGTGAGCTTGCACACTAGTTAATAACAACCAATGTTGCTTTTGTTGTAACCCTTTACAGTATGTTACCTTGTAGTTTGACAAACAGGTCACAATGAAATAAATATTAGACTGAAATGAACACTAAGGTTGATATAATCAGTTAAAACCCATGAGGATGGTGCACCAACCTGGCTGAAACCAGTCAAAGAATATTAATTGTAATACTGTTTTTATTTCAGTAAAATGAAAGAGCATAGTTGTAGATCACTACCTGATATCGAGTCACTACCACCACCACCACCAGCACCGCCACCACCACCACCTCATCGTCGTTGTTGTCGTCATCATCATCGTCAGCAGTTGCATCATCATCATCATCATCATCATCATAATCTTCATAGACATTGTCGTCACCACCATCATCATCATCATCATCATCATACTTGTTGTCAACGTCACCATCTTGCAAGGCAATTAATTACAGCTAATGATGTAACAATTCTGCCATTGCTATGCCCTTGTAGCCAATATACTGAAAAATGTTGTATTTGCAGACTCATCAAATTCAGTTCAGAATGAATTAGGACTTTAGACTGATGGTGGTGAGGGGTGAGGATAGTGGGTAGGTGGCCGTGTAGGTGATGATGATGATGATGATGATGATGATGATGGTGATGACAACGACAATGGTGATGACAATGATGATGACAACAATGACGGTGACGATGTTGATGATGGTGGTGGTGATGATGATGATGATGATGATGATGATGATGATGATGATGATGATGATGTTGATGATGGTGGTGGTGATGATGATGATGATGATGATGATGATGATGATGATGATGATGATGATGATGATGATGATATATCTTTTATCTTTTACTTGTTTCAGTCATCAGACTACGGCCATGCTGGGGCACCGTTTTGAACTTTTTTAGTGGAATGAATCGACCCCAGTACCTATTCTATCGATCTCTTTTGCTGAACCGCTAGGTTACAGAGACGTAAACTAACCAACACCGGTTGTCAAGTGGTGGTGGGGGACAAGCACAGATACAAAGACACACACACACACACATAGATATATACAGGCTTTGGTCTTCGGTAGAAGACACTTGCCCAAGGTGCCACACAGTAGGACTGAACCCGAAACTATGAGGTTGGAAAGCAAGTTTCTTACCACACAGCCATGCCTGCACCTATATATATATATATATATATATATATCATCATCATCATCATCATCATTTAGTGTCCGTTTTTGATGCTGGCATGGGTTAGACGGTTTGACTGGAGACTGGCAAGCCGGGGAGCTACGCCAGACTCCAGTCTGTTTTGGCTTGGTTTCTATGGCTGGATGCCTCTCCTAACACCAACCGCTCCAGAGAGTGTACCAGGTGCTTTTAACGTGTCACTGGCACGAGTGTTTTTAACGCGTCACTGGTATGAGTGTTTTTAATGTGTCACTGGCATGAGTGTTTTTAACGTGTCACTGGTACGAGTGTTTTTAACTTATCACCGGCACAAGTATTTTTAACGTGTCACATATATATTGTTGCTATAATCAGACTGTAAGCAGTGACAAATTGTTCTGCATAGGCATAAGGATATAAGTAGATAAAAGCCACAGACATAAAACAAATAAGATGATGAGGCAAAGAGAAGGAAGGCAAATGATACATGATATCAGAGAAAGCAGAGAAATCTGAAATGAAACACCAATATGAAGAAACAGAGAATCAAATTTATAAGTTTTTTCTTTACAGATTATTTATAGAACTTAGAGCCAACACTGAAATGTTATGTAAACAATGCGATAAAAGATAGACAAAAAGGTAACGGGTGTTATGGAAATATGTGTTACCTATTTTACTATCTTCAATCATATTGTTTACATAGACATATTCATATACGGAATGCTGTAACTTTCAGTTCTGGCTCTAAATTTTATAGTTAATCCGTAGAGATATAAAACTTTAAAAAATGAAAACAATACACTGCTAACATAAAAGTAGGACACAGTACTGACTTATAAATCTTTAATATAATTAATAGTATATCGTGGTTGCAAAAGAAGATATGGTGCCCCTACCCAGGACTGGATTTAAACTGGGGGGGGGGGGCAGGGCACTTCAAGTTCAGGGACCCCTCATACACAAGAATTAAAATCTTGGAAAATTATTGGTGTTAGTAATGTGTAGAAATCTATGGTTATTTATAATAAAAGAGAATCCATTACATTTTTTAAAACCTCAAGATATGTTTGTATATTGAAAGAGAGCCTCTTCATGCAAGATTGCGGAGAGGTGGGGCCTACCTGTATTGAGTGCTCCATACCCTTTGTAGCAGGGGCCCCTTGATATAGAGGCGGTCCCGGGGCAATCACCCCTTCACCCCACCTCCTATAAATCCAGCCCTGTCCCTACCAGCAATTAATCATCATCATCATCATCATTGTTTAACGTCCGTTTTCCATGCTGGCATGGGTTGGACGGTTTGACCAGATCTGGCAAGCCGGGGCTGCACCAAGTTCCAGTCTGATTTAGCTTGGTTTCTATGGTTGGATGCCCTTCATCACACCAACCTAATAGAGAATGTAATGTTTTGTGTTATGCCTTTTATCTTCTCTTTAATAAGAGAAGATAAAGGAATAAGAAATATTTAGGAGTCATTATCTGTGTAAGGATGAGATAAAGGTGAACAAAGAAAGAAGAGATACCATGGTATTAAATCATTTTTAACATTTCTGCTCTTACATGATCAGAAACAAATGATCAGAAACAAAGAATAATGATCAGAAAAGTAGTGTTCAGAGTGAGTACCATTTCAACAATACAAATCAGTAAAGAAAACAAGTTGCTCAGATGAAGGAAATCAAGTTGATAACAATGAAATCCATCATATATAAAAATGTTTCAATCGTTAGAATATTTCAATCTAAAGAGATATTGAAAGTCCATCAATAGTTTTAACCATTTTTGAGAGATAAAATGTTCATGAATTGTAATATTTGCACAGTTGGATGCCTGTTTATAATTATCCAAAACCAAACTATGCACAGTTAACTATTTTCCTATAATTTCTCCAGGGGAACTTACATTCACATTTTCATATTTTCTATAATTATTCACCATATTATTCATAGAATTTTTATTTTGAACTATTCCATTTCAATAATCATTGTATTCTTTTTTGTCATATTCTAATAATTTGTTTTGTAAAGTTATTTTTATTTTCTTCCTTCATAGGAATATTTATTGTTAATAACTTCAGGGATTGGTTGTGAAAACAAATAACATTAGTTTTACTCAAGACACCCAAAACAAATTGCAGTAATGTGAAACAACAACGTCTGAAAGTATTATTATAAGTTAGCATTAATATTGATTAATGCTGAGATTTTCCAAAACAGCAAGTGTTTGCCTCACCTAAGTTATAAAACCTTTTGACATATCAGAAATAAATAAATACAAATGACTAAAAACCGATCAATATGTTACATATCAAGCCAACCTGCATTAAAGTTTTACATTTCTTAGCTGAAAATAAATAAATACAAATCATAATGTAGAGTTACATTCATAATATGAATTCCAATAGTATTTGATAATCCGAACAGAAGGAGAATGAGATGATGATGATGATGATGATGATGATGATGATGATGACAGCATTGATTTTTATTTCTCAAGTAATTTGAACGTTCAAATAATACTAATTATATTCAGATATGTAAAGAAAATTCACATTCCTCTGACAAACATTTAGCTTTTTTAATTTATTAATAACAAAATGTCCCAAGAATTTTTATATCTCATGATAACTGTTCAAAATAATTGTTTGCTTTCTAAATAACATAACCTTGAAGAAAAATTGCTATATCGTTTGGTAATTACTGGCTTATTTCTAGAAATTCTGTATACTTAATTGTGGTAATTTACACAGACCAAAGTAGCTGATTTATGAAATATAAAATTAAAAATAAAAAATCAGCTACTTTTGCTAGGAAACATATTGAGCCAACGATATGGTATATAACACATTATAATCAAACGTAGGAGATAATTAGCTTCGAAATCTTTTAATTCCATATGTGTGCACATGTCTATATATATTGTGTATGTGCGATCAATAATGTGCACACACATACACATGAATATATATATACACAAAAACTACATACATATATTATGCACGTACACATAAATATATGTATGCATATGTTTATACATATATGTATAAATGTGAGCATATGTGTATATGGATGGATGAATAGATAGATAGATAGATATATATATTTATATATATATATATAGATAGATAGATAGATAGATAGATAGATAGATAGATAGATAGATAGATAGATAGATAGA
>JAOPUL010003389.1:12765659-12776612 GCA_027564515.1 Octopus rubescens | reverse complement strand
AACCAAATTTCGATGCAATACTCCCATCTAAGCTATTTTGGGCTCTGCTGCAGTGACGGCTCATGCGACTTAATACTTGGTTCGGTGTGGCGGGACACATATGCACATACATATATGCATATATATCCATGTATGCATACAAACACACACACACACACAACATATTCATGTGATTTTGTTCATTGTATATTCCAGATGGGCATTGATGTGGATCTCAAGGATTCTACCATTAATTATCAGTGCTTCTATACTATCGACCATTCAAATAACATGGTAATTTAATAATATTTAATTTATTTATAAATTTAATATTTTCTCACTCTACAATAAATGTATCATCGATATTGCTGCATCTTGATGTTATTTAGTTATGATAATATTGAAGATAGGCGCAGGCATGGCTGTATGGTAAGAAGCTTCTTCTGGTTTCAGTTCCACTGAAGTGGCACCTTGGGCAAGTGTCTTCTACTATAGCCTTGCGACGACTAAAGCCTTGTGAGTGGATTTGGTTGACGGAAACTGAAAGAAGCCTGTTGTATGTATATATATATATATTTGCTAAGATGCGTTGTGAGTCTTGTGTTAAGAAGTGGCTGCATCAAGAGTCCTGTGCTAAGAAGGAGCCACGTTGAGAGCCTGTGGCTAAGAAGTGGCATATACAAAGACATATACAAGGCACCAAAGAGATGTAAAATACGATTCTCAATTATTTTGGTGTGGTAAGGACAGCGAAGCCTTTCTGACAATACAAGACACCAAAGGGATGTAAAATATGATTCTCAATTTAAGATAAGTCTGTGTTTTGTTCATCTAAGCTTGTTTTATTTCGTCTCTGCTATGTTGTTATGCTAGAAATGTGAAAATTTGTCCTTATATGTGAGTTCCCACTCTACCTCGCTGTATAAAAATTTCCCCTCCCACCCAGCAATACAAAAGGGGTTCGAGCACATATGCATGGGACACTGCTCTACGAAGGTGGTCTGGGTGCATGCACACAGGCCACTGGGCTATGTATGTATATCTGTATATGTCCTTATGTCCATCTGTCCCCGTCTTTATGTATGTCTGTTCCCAGTCCTTTTGTCCGTCTGTCCCTGGCCCTTATGTCAATCTGTCCCCAGTCTATATGTTTGCCTGTCCCCAGTCTATATGTCTTGTCCATCCCTGGTTTATATGTCTCATTCATCCCTGGTCTATATGCCCGTCTGGCTAACAGTCCCCGGTCCTTATGTCTGTCTGTCCCCGGTCTATATGTCTGTCTCACTTTCAATCGCCTCTGTGGTGTCACATAAAAAGCACTTGTGAAGGTGTCACGTAAAAGCACTAGCGCCAAGAGTCCAGTGCCGGTGGCACATTAAAAGCACTCAGCATACACTGTAAAGTGGTTGGCAATAGGAAGGGCATCCAGCTGTAGAAACCAAGCCAAATCAGACTGGAACCTGGTGACACCCCCCTCCTCCCCCTGGTTTGCCAACTCCGGTCAAACTGTCCAGCATGGCTGCAGTCTAATGACTGAAACAAATAAAAGGTAAAAGATGCCATTATTTTATAGGAATGTGTACTGATGTAGGACTTCTGTACTTTTAAAGAAAACTTTTTGGTAACTTTTTATGATTTATATTTATTTATTCTTTTTTTATGTCTCCATCACCCTCACCCTCATCATTCTCATCCTCATCACGATTGTCTGTCACTGCTGCCTCTGCTGTCATCACCAAAGCCACCACTATCTGCCATTGCCCCTCTGTCGCTGCTTTCATCATCATCGTCGTGGTTGTCATCACTGCCTTCTCCAGCAGTTCTAGCAGCAGCAGCAGCAGCAGCAGCAATACCACCACCGCCACCACCATCACAACCACCATCATCATCGTAACCATTGTCATTGTCTTCATCATCATTGTCGGGGGTGGGGGTGGGTCTCATCGCCACCGTTACTACCACCACATCTGCCCCCCCCCCTCCGGCTATTGTTTATCATTGTCTTTCACTGTTACTGCCATGTGGCACCCCACCCCCACCCTCCACCACTATTGCCATCGCCATCACCACCACTGCTGCTGCTACCAGGGCCACCTCCTCCTCCCTCATCATCATCATCATCAAGAAGAACATAATAGAATCTGTAATTATGTAAATACTTTAACTAACAATGATCCCTGTAATCTGTACCTACGTGACATTACCACACCACACCTGTACAAAGCATACACACACAGCCTCATATTCATATGACATCGTACTCATGTCTTCCTACCATTTTCCAATGCTACTTTGATTTCCCAACACCATGTTATCTCAGGACAAATACTACAGTAACTGGCCTATCAACAGTGTATATACATTAAATATGATGCATAGATGGCTATTTTAGACTTTTTTTTAGTTTCAACCATTTTTTATCTATGGACCCCTTTAATTACTATTTTATTCTGGTGGACCCCCATAGCTATATGATGTGTAAAATACTAGTTTTATAGAAACTTCTTTCAAAATTCCTATTTTGTTTTTCACACATTAACTTATGTAGGTTGAACTGTGTAAAACATTAGAGAAAGAAACCTAGCTGTTTCTTGCAATAAATAAATCTAAATTGAAACTGTTTCATGGACCCTTAATACACTACTGTGGGTCCCCAATTTACTATTTTGTTTGTGTGGACCCCCCAAATCTTATATGGACCCTGGTTGAGAACCACTGCCATAGAACATTGTATGTAGCTGACCATGATTTTCAGTGCTGTAAAATGGATCTCTGATATTTCTGAGATGTATGCTTTGCGCAGGTGTGGTGTGGGAATGTCATGTAGGTACAGATTACAGGGATCATTGTAGCTGTGTGGTTAAGAGGCTTGCTTCTCCACCATGTGGTCTTGGGTTCAATCCCACTGCACAGTATCTTGGGCAAGTGTCTTCTGCTATTCTAGCTTGTGAGTGAATTTGGTAGACAGAAACTAAAAAAAGTCTAAAATAGTCATCTATGCATCATATTTAATGTACATACACTGTTGATAGGCCAGTTACTGTAGTATTTGTCTTGAGATAACATCTCAAAAGGACTTGCTATGTTAGATACACAATAAATATCAGAGATAGATGAAAAGTCATCCCAGCAGCAGCCAGTAAGAGCACCAGATGCATTTTGTCTGTTTTGGGCCTTTTCAGTGGCACATATTTGGCAGTGAAACATGGACACTGACAAAGAAAATTATCAAATGGGCTAGATGGATGCTACACAAGGATGCTACAAATAGCTCTAAATGTGAAATGGCAGCAACTTATGACAAACAAATGCCTTTATGGAGACCTGCTGAAAGTTAGCAAAAAGATCAGCTGCAACTATCTGGTCACTGTGTGCACCATCCTTAAGTGGAAGCATCCCAATTACTCTTGTGGAAACCACTTCATGGTGATGTTAGAAGAGGACACCATCATCACACTTACATCGACAACTTGATTGTAGACACTGGCCTGGAATGTATCCAGGACCTTGAGGTAGTGATGTTGGAGCGAGAGATGTGGCAAGTGGACTTTGTTGCTGCGGCCTGGGTTGGAACCCAGCCATAATAATAATAATAATTAGAGGGTTAGAACTTGGGGGGTGGGTTTCCCTTTCTCCCAACAAATTTTTTTTTTTTTAATCTGTCCTTAATTGCATACATCTTACCCAGAACTGCAGATGTTGCATTTCTTTTAACCTCACAATTTAAAAAAAAAATCATGTCCACTATATATCAAACTAGGTATTACCACCACTTATTACTCAGTCTAACAGCTGTGTAATAATTCATCTTGTTAATCTGATCTTCATAACCTGTAGTTGTAAATAAGGTTTATAAATGGCCTGCCATTTTCATTTGCATGTGGTTAAGCACAAATGAATAAATAATTAATTTGCTCCTTGTTTCTGTTTGTGGTTGCTAGTAAATTTCCTTTCTGCAATTTATCTAACCTTTTTGAGTTTTTTTTTTCTCTCCATCCAATGACAGTTTGTTTCTATTTTCAATCAGTTTGAAATATGTTTTCACAGCTTCTAAGCCTTCAAATTTTGATCAAACTGATCTACTGGTCAAAAATATATGGCCTTTGTTACAGTGTGAAGTAATAATTTTTAGACCATACACCTCCTTTAGGACATGCTAACTTGTACCACTATTTCCTGCATAAAAATTAAAATCATAGCAGTACCCAGTGTTTGCCTCAAACCTTATTATAATGCCAGAAATGTATTTGTCCTTTACGCCTCACCATCCTTTGTCAATGGACAGTCATTTTCCTTATTGGTGTACTATTGGCTTCTCTTCCATCCACATACGGATACAACTTCAAAAATATAATTTTCGTTATGATACTGGAAACATGTGGGATCATCGAAGGCTTAATCTGTAATCCAAGAGTTGAAAATCCTGAGTAGCTGCCTAATGCCCATTATATTTACTACAAAAAGAAAAGAAAAAAATTTTCATCTAGTATGAGACTATAAACTATCTTTTTGCCTTTGTACCAATAGACAGTTTCTTTCAGCAGTTATCACCTGGAACATTTCAATTAAAAAAAAATGAAAAAGGAATTTAGAAGACTGTGGTTGGGTCCAGTTTTTTCCATTTAAAAAAAAAAAAAATTCAGAGAAATATTTTTAGATTTCAACTTGGTGTTTCTGGAACAAATTTGTTGCTTTAAATGGCGTTCTCAGAATTGATGTCGCTATTAGAAATAGAAATATCCAACTCTATTCAACATGTTGTTGTACTTGTATTTTTTATTTACTGCCACAACCACTTTCATTTAAAGATCCTTAAAATTTAGAATCACTACTAATGTGAAACTGGTCAACATTTCAAGTTTTAAAAAATGAGGTAGAAAGAATATCCAAAACAATTAGAAAAGAAAGATTTCACATTATAAAAATGTTTGAGGCCATAGTGTTTATCTAGTAAAGTGTTATTAAGGTAGTAATGATATTTATATTGATATTCTTATTTAAATATGAATAGATAATTATGGTGGTGTCAGGTGGGTTGGGAATTTAGGACCATGTAAAGTTTTGTGTTTATCAACAAAAGAGTTATAAAATACCTGTAAGATTCAGTTAGCTGAATTTGACTTAGTTTCAATACTTGATTGGGAGATATTTTGTATCATGCTGGTAAATGCATGAATGTAACAAATTCTCAATTTTCTAAGAAATCTTAATTTCTGTTTCTTATGGCTTGAGCATAACAAGATGATGAAACTGATTCCAGCTTTTTAAAATAAATTCTTCTTGGAATGTAATCATTTATTACTGTTACTGGGTCGGGTGTTGGGTTGACAGAATTGTTAATATTGGACAGAATACTTTAGTATTCCTGGTTCTTAGCTCAAATCCCTATGTAGCCAACTTTCATTCTTGGGATGGGATGAGGTCTTGATAAAATAAAATACCAGCAAAGTACTGGGGTTGATTTGTTTGACTAACCCCTTTCTAGAATGTTTGTGTATGTGATAAATATTGTTTGCTATTGAATAAAGTACTTCAATTTATTTGGCTAAGGAATCATGTCTATTTAATTCAATGTAGTGGAAATTTGTTACAAAATATTTGATGGAAGGAGGCAGTCCAAAATATATTTTCTGATGATTGAATTATGATTTTTATTTTATTTTGATTCTAAATGCTTTATTAAAATTCATTTCATAGTGATTAAAAAAAAAATGGTTTTGGGTTTTCAAGATTGTGTGGTATGTTAAGAATGTCAACAGCAGACTTGTCTGTCTTTTAGTTTAAATCTTGACAGTTTACTACTTTGGATCAACTTTTTGAGAAAGGATAATTTTAGAATATGTGTATCTGTCTCTAATGTTTCATGATCCTTTGCTCTCTTTTTATTTGTAAACCACTTCTGCTCTGATGTATATAGCAGATACATTTAAAAACATTGGGTCTTGGGAACCTATTTACCAGTAACAAAACAGTTACTACATATGGATTACTACTTAAGATGACTGCTTATATATGAGATGGATAACCTCTTACTCTCTTCTCATCCCAACATGTTGCAACCACTATCTCATTGATGTACTGTCTTCTGCCCGGTTCTACTTCACCTCCTAAATTATTATTCTTTCTCTAGCATGGCTGTCTTCTCCTAGACCTTGTACTTAAGCACTTAACCAATTCATTCTCTTCAACCATGCAATTCTGAACATCCTCTTTGCTCATAATAATCCCTAAAGAAATTAATCTATAGAAGTTTAAGTAGAACATTAATAGTTTTGCAAAAGCTGTAGATGATATATCCCTTTTATAAAGTTCAGTATATATGTTAGTATTTTGATTGTAATTTTACATTTGCTGAATTTCCCCCATTTCATCTTTTCTGTAATATATCTTAATTTTTTTATCTCTAAATTTCCAGCTTTTTAATTTGGTTGTAATTTTTTTTATCCTATCATGGGGATTTGGTTTTTGTCATCATTTGATGTTTACATTTTAGAACTTTATACTTCCTGTATCTTTCCAGATATTTATTTTTTTCCTTAGTCAAGACATGCTGTACCTACAGCCTTTATTTTAGTGAATTTGCTTCCTGGTTGATAAAACGAATAGTTTGTTATTGCCATATTTCTGTGCTTATTAAGAAAGTTGTCTTGTTTTGAATGCTTCTGTTGGTATTTTATAATTGTATATTTACATCACTCTTTTGTTCTCTTTCAAAGCTTAATCATATTCTTCTACATTTAAATTTTGGGTGATTGATTCTTGTAATGGTTTTTTTTTTTCTTCTATTCAAATCAATTGGAATTTTTTATGAATATTGAGGACAAGGGCAGAGTGCAGTAAATACATAATTTAATTGCCCTAATTTTCAAAAATATTTTCAGGTTTTTAGTGTGTTAATCATCTGATAATATTAGTGGTTGAACTGTTGTTTTGACATTCCAAGTCATCTTTTAGTCTTTTGTGATCAACCTATCAGAAGCAATTTTTCTGCTTTATTTAATTTTGTTGAATCATATGCAAGAGGGCTTTGAAAAAGTGTTTATAAGAAAAGGAACAATAGTTAAATGTTTGAGAAGCACTGTATTAAATTAAATTGTCAGTTAATCACAGGAACAATTAGTGAGTGTATATACTAATTTTGTTCTATCATGAATATGAGATTAATACTAGAGTATTAATCTCATATATTTATCTTTTCTCTATTGCATCCATTTGGACCTCACTTGGGAAATAAATTTTTAATTCTTGTTCTTTAACATTTCATTTTTCTTATAAAATTTGTTTATTGGGAAGTAAATATGTTGGGGTTTTTCAAAATAATACTCATATTTCTACGGCTATGTCAACAGTAAATATTCATATATATAACATTATATCTCTTGATCAATTCTGTTTGTTTCCATGACAAAAAATTGGCAATCAGTCCAGTTGAAAATCTCAAATTGGTGGGAACTGTTCTGTTATTATCAGCTGCTTGGTAAAAAGAAATAACTAGCTAAACTGATAATATTTGTAAAACTCATTGTTTATCAGTTAATTAGTTTTAACATTGTTTATCTGTCACAATGATACTAACTGCATGTAAATTTGACATTTGTCTTGAGATGATAGAAAAATAATTTTCATATTTGAATTTTTTCAGTAAAAAAAATTGACTTACATTGGGCAAACAATTTACAATTTATTGGATTAAAATTTGGAAGGTTTATCTTGGAAAATTGTATTTAGAGTTAACATTTGAGAATATTGTAAGATTTTTAGCTATATTCTACTCAATAGTTCAGGAGTTCTAATGTTGCCATCACTATTGTAACCTAGTCTCTCAATCTGAAAAATGAGTACCAATACAGGGCATTGGAAGAACAACAACAAAAAAGGGTAATGATTGGTGTAAAAGAAATATAAATATTACAAATACAAAAAAAATGTAAAAATATTCTAGAATGTGGTTGTTGAAAATTTATTTTGGTTTTTGACTTCTGAAAAGATGAGATAGTATAATTTTTATCATTTTCATGCACATATAAAAGGTAACCTAGAAAGTGCCTCACGAAAGTATTTCATTCTTCATATAGAGATTATGTATCAAGCCTAATCTATATATAGCTCTTTAGTAACAAAATTTTTTAAATCACTGGGAAACTCAACTTGGTTAATTAGATGTAGTCGCACCTTACTGTAGTGAGTTACAGACATCTGTATAACCTAGTGATTATAAATCTTAGATTTAATAGATCAGTACAATTTGCTGTGGATTTTCCTACATTTTGATAATCTAGTGATGAAATTGTAAAAAAAAAATCTTGGGTTAATTATAGTCTGTAGCTTATGTAACAAGTTCTTCATAGGTTATTTGAAATTACTTTGGGAAGATAAATATTTTTGAGTACTTAGTAGTGGAATTAAGCCTTCTGTTAATTTTTTTAACTGACACAACAATTAAATGTGCATTTAAAATACAAACTAATTAGAAATAAAAGGTTCATTTTTTTTTTGTAGTTATAACAGTTGTGCTCTACTTTTATATTAAATGATTACAATACTAATTGTTCCAATAATTCTTGGATTCAATTAATTGATATAAATAAAATCTTTTTAATTAAGTTCATATTACAACACATTTAAGGCTATTTTCCTTGCTAAAGCTGGAGTTAACCTTGAGAGTGGGTGAGGAGCATGTCAGTCTTCATCTTTACCTATCCTCTACACCCTCTCTTATCAAAGCACTTGCTCTCATTTTCTTTACCTTTAGCCTTGATTTTCCACTTAAATTCATTTACATTGCTTTCATCTTCCTAAGCACATAACCTAGCCATGTTATCCCATTTCACTTCACATCTATTAATGACTCTGTATTCTCACCATTCTCTGTACTTGATTGTTTGACTTGTCTCTCAGCAATACTCTCCTTATTCACTGAACTATTTTCATTTCTGTTCTTTCCAGCCTTATTTAATGCTCCAAGTTCATTCCCTGTATCTCATGCCCATAAATCCTGGTTCTTCTCACACATGAAGCTTAGCCTTTTCGTTTTAGATTCAGTGACATGTGCTTCTCCTCATTTATGTTATTTAGTTCTGCAGCTTCCGTGTGCATCTCATGCTGGCCAACATGAAATTAATTCCAATCCATCCTTTCCATTTAACATATCTCTCTTGTAAATGTTTTCGCACCCATCTTCATACCATTTCCAAGATCCAGCTCAAAATTTCTCCCTCTACCCATACATGTGACACTTAAATGTAGCTACCACATTAATAAATAACCCTCTCACATCTTTACCTTTTCAATGAACTCACCACCATATATTGTATATTTAATGAAATTTATTCCAACACCTTTCCTGCATACTGCGTTAATGATTTATAATCAGATTTGGTTATATTATATTTTATTGTATACTGTGAGTTAATCAAGACTTTTGGCCATTTTATTAGATTAAATGATATTTAGCAAACTAATACTTGTATTAGTTTTGATAAAAGACCCCAAAGTCACAAAGTAAAACCTTTGCTACTGATAGATAACTTGAGAGATCTAATGCTAACGATAACTGTATAGTTGAATAGTTAAGTTTTGACATTGATGTGTGTGTGTGTGTGTGTGTATTTGATGGACTATACAAACATGGAGAAATTGAATTCATTATGTACAGTATTTATATTGTTTTACACTTAAAAAGCTACACCAGTGACTTAAATACCGGGCATGAAACTTCAGGTCCTTGGTCCTTAAGTGCTCTGGCACAAAACCCTTGGCTTTTGGGCTATTGCTATAGTTTCTGATCTATAAATAATATCGCCATCGCAGGTATGGCTGTGTGGTTAAGAGATTTACTTCCCAGTCACATGGTTTAGGTTCAGTCCCACTGCGTGGTACTGTGAGCAAGTGTCTTCTGCTATAGCTTCAAGCCAGCCAAAACCTTGAGTGGATTTGATCGGTGGAACTGAAAGAATCCTGTCATGTATGTGTCTCCTTGTCTTGATATTATGGGATAGTTGTAAGCAACTGTCACTGTTGTAAAAACCTTCTGCCAAAGCACCTGGCCAAGCAAGAATATTTCCTTACTTGGAAACATGGGAAAGTTGGTGACAGGAGGGGCACTTGGCTGTAGAAATATCTGCCTCAATGAATTCTTTCCGACCCATGCTAGCATGGAAAAGTGAGCATTCATCAGATGATAATGACTATGATGATGATGGAACGTCCCTCTTCCATGCTGGCATGTGTTGGATGGTTTGACAGGTCCAAGGACTGCATTGTACTCTAGTGTTTGCTTCACCATGGTTTTTATGGTTCGATGCCCTTCCTAATGCCAACTATTTTATTGAGTATACCGTGTACTTTTTTTTTTTTTTTTGTGACACCAGTACTGTGGTTGCCATGCACCTCATAAGACTAAAATCCTCTTTGACTGAGTGGGTCTACAGTAGAGAGGGAGGTGGCTATATACTAGGAGATATGAGTTTAAAGACAGGGCAGGAACAGGTTTCTTGCTGTAGGGGAATCACATGGTTACTCACATTATAGAAGAGTGGGTCGAAGTAACCGAGGTCGAGCTATAAAGGTAAAATACTGGCAACGAGGTGTCAGGGTGAACCCTCATCGTAGAAGAATGTGAATATATTATCATTAGAAATAGTATATCCATGTAAGAGAAACCTGCATGCAGAAATTTAGATATGTTTTTGAACCTGATTTGTGGATAAAACAGAGCCAGAATTTATTCTTTCCATCTGCTCTTAAATTGTGTATTCCTTAATATTCTAGCAAACATTGAAGATAATAGTCTAAGCAGAAGTATTTTTAAAACATTTAGTCAGTTTTGTATGGCCCAGAAGATCTGATTTTCCATATTGAAAATATGCACTGTTTAACTGTTTAGAATTGTAAGCGGGCCGGGAAAAATGTTTAGCGACATTTCTTCCGGCTTTAACGTTCTGAGTTCAAATTCCGCCGGGGTCGACTTTGCCT
>JAOPUL010003389.1:12740291-12761708 GCA_027564515.1 Octopus rubescens | reverse complement strand
TCAACACGATACGCCAAAAATACTGCTATTTTAACCCCAGGAAAGCGCTCTTTCCAGCTGGTTTTTTGGTGCGTCCCGCGCTGATCAAAGCCTTGTGAGAGGATTTGGTAGATGGAAACTGAAAGAAGCATGTCATCTTTATATATATATCTGTTTGTGTCATTGTGTTTGTCCCCCACTACCACTTGACAACTGGTGTTGGTTTGTTTACGTCCATGTAAATTAGCAGTTCAGCAAAAGATACTGATAGAATAAGTACCCGGCTTTAAAAAAATACTGGTGTCAATTTGCTCAACTAAACCCTCCAAGGCAGTGCCCCAGCATGGCCGCAGTCCAATGACTGAAACAAGTAAAAGGTAAAAGATATGATAGGTTTCTTTCAGTTTCCATCTACCAAATTCACTCACAAAGCTTTCATCGGCATCACTTTACATAGTTTGGTTAACTTCTCACCTGCATTGCTCAAAGGATTTTGAAAACATTTATCTCATTTGCAGATACTGCAACACTTCAAGCAAAGTACAACTCTTTTATCAGAGAAATATTACAGGGAAAAAAAAAAAATGGGAATACATTACCTCATAATTACCATTCTCTAAGAGTCTACAGTGAAGGGCATCATCAATATCAGTACAGCCGGGAGGATCAACACTGCAGATGTTAAGATGACGAATGTCTTGTCTTTGTTTGAAGTCCTGTAAAATTGAGAAACTTTGCTGTAAGTTGAGCCATGATTATAATAAGCCTTTCATACAAATCATGTTTTGAACTAACATATGTTATCACTTTAATTTGTGTCTTTAACATACATTTGCTATGACTAACACATTTTATCTGTTTAACAGAGAGTTGCAATTAAAGTAAACATATTTTTTCTACTTAACTATATTTAACTCTTTAGCATTTAAACCGGCCATAATATTCTAACTTTTTTTATGTTCAAACTGGCCAGATCTGACTCCTCACACCTACTCTACAATATCATTCTAAAAATAAACTACCACATCATCGAAATCTTGAAGCTATGAGATAATGCATGATTAATTCAAAACAATGTGAATAAATAATCCTTACAGTTGACAAAATAATCTGAATGCTAAAGGGTTAAACGGAAAGTAAATGCTTTTGTCATCATCATTTTAACGTTCACTTTTCCATTTTTATATGGGTCAGATGGAGTTTATTGAGGCAGTTTTTCTATAGTTAGACGCCCTTCCTGTTACCAACCCTCACCTGTTTCCAAGCAAGGTCATATATTTAACCATGGTCAGACATGTTCACTCAGAATATTGGAAATGAATAGCACTGCTTGTATGATAGTTACAATCATTTTACTATCACATGATATCAAAACAAGTGCATGCGCGCGCGCACACACACACACACGTAGATACACTTAGTTCTTACACAAAACCTCATAAACATTACACATTGTCTGTGTGGACACACACTTATGTATATAATTTCAAGATTCATTGACAGTAGACTTTCACTCATCCGTCTTCGTCCATTGTAGCTGGTAGTTCATGGTTGATGAGCGTATTATGTCCCACTTCCTCAATTTTGTTGCAGCTATTTCCATAATGGCACTTGATGAATTACATCATTATTTCTCCAAGTGTCCACTGAACTTTGGTCTGAGTTTAGTTAGCTGTTACTGTGGGATTGTTACCATATACTGGTTTGATGAATCTATACTACTTCATAGGACCGAAAGTACTGCCAAGGAAAGTAAGGCTATATATATATATATATCATCCTTTTACGTCCATTTTTCATGCTGGCAAGGGTTGGACGGATTGACTGGAGCTGGCAAGCCAGGGGGGCTGCACCAGGTTCCAGTCTGATTTGGCTTGGTTTCTATGGCTGGATGCCCTGCCTAACGCCAACCACATTACAGTATATATATATATATATGTGTGTGTGTGTGTGAATGAAATACAAACTGAATTCATGGTTTACAACATTGAATTGAAGACACTGAATGGCCAGATATTTATAAGTAGACAACTTGCAATATCTAATCTCTGTAATGGAAGCTAGAATTGGAGTGACTTGGACAATATGAAGAAAATGGACTCTTCTGGAAAAAATGATCTCCCAAAATAACCAAAGTTGAATACTATAGGGCAACCATAGAAAGCTTGTCTATGGAGCACAGCTTTGGAATCTCACCAAGACACTTGCTAAATGTCTAGATGGAGTATACACCCAGTTGCTCAGAGCAGCAACAAACATGCGGAAACAGTGTATATGTGTGAAAATGTATATTGGTGTGTAGGAGTATGAATGTGATTTTGTTGCTACTGAACTGAAAGTTGTTGGCAGCAAGGCAGGGAGACTTGGTGCACTTGACATACATTTTGTTTCTGTGTGTGTGTTTGCATGTGCATAGTTATATTTAACATATATATGTACACTCGAACATGGAAAGACTTTCCTTGTAACGCAAGGGGAAATTCTCCTTATAGACTGTGAAAATACACAAAGCTGGGTCATGAATGATGTCATAGGACTATAGGGTACATGTTTCTGTAGCATCATGCTTTATCAACTACAGGCAGTGAATCTGTCATTCATAGCCCACTAAAAACTGATTTTTGTTTTTAATCTGTAAACAGCAAATAATTTTGCTGATGTATGCAAAACTTAGTGAAGCTGGAATGAATTAAAGGTACTCTAAGTATTGATGATTAAAACAAAGCTGTGTACATTTATATTTAACACATTCATGTGTGCTCAAATGGGAAAAGACCTTAACTGCAGTAACTGTCTCAGAAGAGGAATTCTTCATGGGTGTGAAAACATGCCAAGCTAGTCTATGAATGATACCATTAGACAAAAGAAAAGGGATACACAAATGCGCATGCACACTATCTTTCATTCATATCATGTTTTGCAGTTTTGGCACATTAACAATAAGACAGCTTGCCTCAGCATACTAGTAAATTTAAATGAAAATCTACTAAAGAAAGGAAGTCAATCGACTTACAAAAGTTTCGTTTTAGATATTTTTTTTGTAGTGACAAAAAGTAACTGAAGTCCTGCTTGTTTTCTCCTTGAGCATAATTGTATCCTATTTTGATTGTAGTGCTATGCAGATTCATTAACATTTTCATTGTTCTGTGGGTTTCCTTACCTTTCATTTTTGCTGTCCACTCTTTCCTTCTTTCTTCTCTCTCTCTCTCTCTGTCCTCCATCATTCTTTCTCCCTCTCCCCTCTATTCCTTTTTTCTCTTCTCCTCTTGTCAGTGATATTTCATTTCCTCAATGTTTTGCTCTTTCCTAACAATCTTCCTTTCTATATGTGCTGCTGCCTCTCTCTTTAATCCCAACCATACTTCATTCTTCAGTCACCTTTTGTTGAAGGGTTTATTTCCTAATTTAACTATTTCTTCATGTGTATTTTCTTTCATGTGTACACTACATTTTCTGGTTTACTCCAGTTGATACACTATCTGTTTGGTATCTTCCTTTTGTTTGTCTTAGGAAAAAAAAACAACTTTTCCATATCTTTTTTTGTAAGTTGATTGACCTTAATATTTCTTGTGTAAAAAAAATATGTAAAACTTTTTTTTTTTTATGAACTAGTCCTTTTTTATATTTTGTATATCCTTACAGACTTCATGTTCCAGGACATCCTAATATATTTTATCTAGTATTAAGATATATATTATATAACCTACACTTGAGTTTATATCCAGCTGAGGTCAATTTTGGTGTTCATCTTTTTGGAGTTAGTGTAATAAAAAAACAAAACAATCAAAGGTGGGGAAATACTGTAAGAATGCTTGATTGGGATGCCTTGCAGTATTTGTTCCACCTTTTTACGTTTTGAGTTCAAATCCCAAAGTGGTCTGTGGTTGCCTTTTTAGCAGAAGCCACTCTGTTGTAAGCATCAAAAGCAAGGTCTGTAGTTTGAGGAGACATTCCTCTTTCTCACCAGTTTCAGAGGCCCTCTAAAGAGTGATGGGCATTGCCTTTCCTCCTGACTATATATATATATATATATCATAGGCATGGCTTGTGATTAAGAAGCTTGCTTCCCAGCCATGTGGTTTTGGATTCAGTTCCACTGCATGTCACATTGGGTAAGTGTCATCTACTATAACTTCAGGCTGACCAAATTCATGTGAGTGAATTTGGTGGACAGAAACTGAAAGCACCCATCTTATATATGTTTGTGTATGCACATCCTTGTTTTGACATCACGTGATGGTTGTAAATGAGCATCATTGTCATACAAGCAATGTTGTTCATTTTCCGGTCTTCTGTGGGGAAAAATTGTCTAGCTATGGTGGAAATATTATCTTGCTTAGAAACAGCTGAAGGTTGGCAACAGGAAGGGCATTCAACTGTAATCTGCCTCAACAAATTCTGTCTCATGCAAGTGTGGAAAACTGGATAATAAAATGAGGTAAAATGTTTTATGTGTTTAAATATGTATATTGAGATGGCTTGTGACCAGTGAAATCACTCCAAAGTGTTGTAGCAGTAGAAAAGACAAAGAAGATATTATGTCGGTTGGGAGGGAGGAGGTTGGACTGTGTTGGCAATCAGCTTCATGCTAATCAATAAGCAATACTCTGTTGCAATCACTTAATTACATTTAGCACTTTTTTTTAGTGTATTATATATCTATCTTCTAGAAACAACCTCATTAGTTGCTGTTAGTTTATACCATATCCCTATGACACGATGAATCTAACAGTTTTTGGATCCTCAACATTACCAAATTGCGTTTAAGAAAGTTTGATTTCCTCTTTTAAAAAAAATAATTAAATTATAAAAATGGAAATTGCTATTTTAACAAGAACGGAAATTTGTTTTATCCTAAAATGCTATTTTTCTTTTTATAATAGAATATAATGTGAAAGGACACATTGAAATGATGGTATTTGTTGCTGTCAAGTGTGGTTGACAATGCTGTGGAAAGGTTACAGATACATAGTCTGAATATTATTCCAGTTTATTCAGAACTTGGTTTTATTAAATTACTTACAACTCCTGCCAGAGTTTACTGTGGATGCTAAATTAACACGTGGAATTTGTGTAAATGGTAAACCACTGACAGTCTTTGGTTTTGGTTTCTACATGGAAAAATTATATTCAAAGAATTGTTTAGTATTTGTCTAAATAGTAAAGACATTTTGAATTAGTAAATCACAGCTGTCCAAGTTCTGCTAAATTTGGTGGTTTTTAGACTGAACAATTATTGTTTCTTTCTAAGAGAATGATTATCAATGTTAAAGAGATAGGACATAATTTTGAAAAGTTTTGTGCTGAACAATGGAACAATGCAAGGCTGTGTGATGATACTGCTACTATTTACTTTATTTTTCTCTATAGAGCATTTGGTTTTCTTTCAGCACAGTGACTTTGGAGTCATGCATAGTTTTATATCAATAGTAGTTTGTTAAATCAGAAGCACTTAAACTTTCACACAGTATTCAAGTATAGCATGCATAAAATCTGTCAACTGACCATCAAAGAAATGACCTTCAGGTTCAATCTTAAAATACAAAGGTCATCAGTCAGTATTAAATATTAACTTTTAACATTCTTTCCACCATAGAAATTGATAAAAAATTTGGGTACAAATTCCACTTTTGTTGCATTTCGTTTTTCATGGTTTTGTTCTCAGCCATATGGTAATTTATAAGCAGGTTTGGCTGTTTGGTTGAGAAATTTGCTTTGCAACCATCTGATTCTGCATTTAATTCAACTGCCCAGCATCTTGGGTGTCTTCTATCATAGTTTCAGGTTGAGTGCAGTTTGATAAACACTGTGAAAGCCTGGTCCTATCTTCATAAGTAATTTCCAACAGAATTTAACACAGTGAAACAGATGGAATCTGTGGAAGCCTGTTAGGTGGACTGAACCAGTAATTTAAGACAAGTTCTGTCACACTGATTCTACTTGAAGGTAACATTAGCAGAACATGTCTAGTATTTCCAACCAATTAGTTACTAATACAGTGAGTAGGGAGTTCCGTTGATCAAACAGGAATACACATTGTTGAAACTGACAGAGGATCCATGTGTGGGTGTACCCACTAAATATGTGAATATATATGTGGCTCCTTGGGGACTCGTATATTTATTTATACAACTGTGTGAATATGTTAGGTTGTGATTGATGATCCTGCTACTCACATGCTTCTAATTTGACATCTGGCAAGAAAGTGAAGTTCCTCTAGCTATGAATATCAGAGTAAAAGTAAAAAAAACAAAAACAGTACTAATCATTCATTGAATAGATATTGAAACACATTTCATCTGTCCAGTGAAATGGTATACCATCAAATCACAATTTAGTGTAGTTTGGAATGAAATATGTAAACATGCAGAAGATGAAACACTTATCGAGATATATTCACTATAACATGACATACTCATCAGAAGTGGAACTACTATTGTTTTTTTTTTTTAATTTCTTTAAAATATTTTTTAGCATTCAGTATTTTGGATGGGCAGAACTGTTAGTGTTGGACAAAATGACTTGTGCTTTTTACTTCTGGTTCTTTACATTGAGTTTAACCCTTTAGTATTCAGATTACCCTGTTAAATGTAATGCTTATTTATTCACATTGCTTTGAATTAATTATGCATTATCTCGTAGCCTTGGGTTTTCAATGATGTAATTGTTTATTATTAGAATAGCATTGTAGGGTAGGTGTGAGAGGCTAGATCTGGCCAGTTTAAGCATACAATATGTAGAATATTTTGGCCGGTTTCAATGCTAAAGGGTTAAATCCTAGCAGGGTTAATATTACCTTTCATCCCTCTCGGGGTCAATAAAAAAAAGTGCCAGTGAAGTACAGTGGTCAATATAATTCATTACTCTACCACCTAAAAGAAAACAGAAAAAAATCTGGCTTTGTGTCAATTTTATAAATGATTATTTGTGGCATTATAGAGATATTTTCTTGTTATAGTTGGATGCCTTCTCTGTTGCTGGTTACTTACTTTCAATCTTCAGTTGTGCAAACTAAGACAGTGTTGCTTCAGTGCATTTTTTCAGTCATAAGTGTAATCTTTCAATCATATTTCCTCTTGCTGTTAACTAAAGTTAATTGTCGAGGCAGGCTTTCATTTTTCTGGCCAGCATGAGCACCTAGTTTAAAGGCAATTGGGTTTTTTCAGTTACATTGCTTCTCATTGTTATTATTAAACTGAAATAATGATCATTACTAATTTTGACATTCTCTCTTTAATTTGTTTGTATTCAGGAATTACTAATAATGAATTTTTTAGGAGCTCACTCTCTCTCTCTCTCTCTGTATGTTTATGTATATAACCATGTAATTTTAAAATTACATGGTTATAATTTCCCCATTCATTTAACATTTTTGAAAGTTCATGTCTATTAAAATATTTTCAATTAAATCCTGACTTGATATTTAAATAGATGTTTAAAATTTGAGAATTATAAATTGGTTGCAAATTATAAATTGGCTCACTTTTAGTTTAACATGACCTGTTGAGATATTTGTATTTTTTCTTTTTAATGTGATTACACTACGTTTATATAGTGTTTGGCTTGCTGTTCGTGGTAAACTGGCAACCAAGCGATGATTGTGTGTGTGTATGGATACATAGATAATGTGTGTCTTGAGTTTGAAGAGAGTTGTCTGTTTTTATTTTGTTGTTGGACAATGTATGGATGACTAATCTATTTATTTGATTGTCATACCTGTGTAGGAATGTTTTCAGTTTCAAATTGGGTTAAAAAAACAAATGTATGTTAGAAATCGTTTAAGTTGACATAATCATTCAGTTTTATAAAACATTTTAAAATTTGTATTAGAAAGGAAAGGGGCTTCTAAAAATATTTCCATGATTGTAATAAGTTTTAAACTTTATTGGAGAAATTAGAACTTAGGAGGCGACCACATCAAGAGTCCTGCTGCTAAGAAGCGGCCGCATCGAGACGTCCATGTTGCTAAGAAGCGGCCGCATCGAGACGTCCATGTTGCTAAGAAGCGGCCGGGTCGTGAGAGCGAAGCCTTTCTGGCAAATCAAGGCGCCAAAGAAATGCAAAGTACGATCCTCAATTTTGGAATAGGTCTGTGATTGAGACTAAGCTTGTCTTTTTCGTCTCTGCTTTGTCGTGTGGAAACCTCACTGAAGGTATCCTTAGATGCGAGTTCCCACTCTGCCTCGCTTTTTGGAGATTTCTCCTGCCCACCCCCAGCCTATTTGTTCCCGGTCTTTGTGTCTGTCTGCCTCCAATCTATAGGTCTCGTCTGTCTCATTCGTCCCTGCTCAATATGTCTGTCTGTCTACCAATCGCCTGTTGGGTGCCACGTAAAAAGCAGTCGTGTCGGTGCCACATAAAAGCATCAGCGTTGGGAGTCCGGTGCCGGTGGCATGCTAAAAGCACCCAGCACACACTGTAATGTGGTTGGTGTTAGGAAGGGCATCCAGTCGTAGAAACCAAGCCAAATCCGACTGGAACCTGGTGCAGCTTGCCAGCTCCAATCAAACCGTCCAACCCATCCCAGCATGGAAAACGGACGTTAAAGGATGATGATAACTAAAAAAATATTTATGAAAATAAGTTATTTAGAATTGCAATAGTAATTATTTTATAAAACAATAATTTATACAACTTTTTAAGTTGATAGTCTCATATTTGGTTTAGTTTTGATGTACCATATTTCTGTTATTTGTGTTTTCTTCACTCCTTACGTCGCAATAATGTCACATGAATGGTTATAGTAACTTTTAAAAAGTCAGATATCATATATGTAATAATTCATGGGGTGCACACAGAAAAGCGAGAATCCAAATCATAGCCTATCTATTAATTCTTGATATATTTTGGTAGATTCAAATGTGAATATCTGATTGCTGTTGCTTTTTGGCAACAGGGAATACCTTGTCCCTTTAGTTAATGTGTGTTCATAATCCATGAATTATGTTTGGCAGGCATCAGTGTGCATCAGCCACTAATTTGTTTGATTTCTATAAACGAGCTTGTGCTCTTGTTAGATTTGTTGGTCTGGCAGGGTAACTTCATCTAACGAGACACCCAGTGAGATTGAAACACTGTGGTTTCTTGCAGTTCCCTTACACCAGGGAATCACATGTTTTTACATTCAACTAATTTAAAACAATTTTATAACTTTCAGCTTTACAATAATTGAAACTGACATTGTCACATGTCAGTTTTACTTGCTGGTATGGGTTAAATGGGCTGCAGTTGGAGTGAGAACATAACCAAGGATACTGCCCATCTAAATGGGTCAGTAGACCACATCTTGCTAGTGTTTCCTTTTTGGCATCATTTCTACTGCTGGGTACCCTTCCTAGCCCCAATCACTCTACAGAATGTTATATTATGGTACTAGTACTAGAGGTATCCATGTCCTCTATATGACAAAAAGGACCTCACGACTCCTTATATCTGCTTGTTTATCAACCTCTTTACAGAGTTGAGAGTTATGACAGTGGCGTGTGCCAATTAAAAAGCACTAATGCCGAGAGTCAGGTGCTGGTGGCACGTTAAAGCTCCCAGCACACACTGTTAAGTGGTTGGCGTTAGGAAGGGCATCCAGCCATAGAAACCAAGCCAAATCAGACTGGAACATGGCGCAGCACCAGTCAAATCATCCAACCCATGCGAGCATGGAAAATGGACGTTAAAGGATAATGATGATAATGTTGAAAGATGTGTTAGGGGATGAGAATACTTAGTATTCTAAGATATGTACTTATAGTCAAGGCGATATGGCCAAGAAGATAGGGCTATGATAGAAGGCAGTGTCACAGGGACATAAAGCATGACAGAGACCTATGATGTATTGGAGAAAAGGAGTAAAAGTATGATGGCAGACAGAGCAAAACAGGGAAAGAAAGAAATTTTAAGTTTTATGTTTTTCTATAAGTTTCTTGGAATATTCTTTTGTTTCTTTTTTATAGAAACTCCCAAAATATCATTTCAATGCAAGAATTATAATTTTTTAAAAATATTTTTTTTCTGCATGTGAACTCTTTCAAATTATCAACAGTTGCAGAAAATCTAAGTTTCTTCAAGTTAAGTCAATGAAGATTGCATTTAAGTTGCTTTATAATTTCTTTCCCTCTAGAGGTGCTTGCAATGGAAATCTGTGCCATTTTTGTCTTTTCAAACTAAGGACTTACAGAAATAGGAAATTGAAAATTCATCATGTGTTCTATTTACTGGGAGTGTTGACTTTATAGTATTGATTACAACATTAACATAAGGATGGTAACATGCTGGACACACAGCCTAAAGGAGTGTGTGTAAATCTACATTTTAAAAAAATAAACACCGCTCGCTCTTTGATTACAGAATCTAGTTATATTTCTTGGTTTTATCCTTTTAGCTTTTTAATCATTGCATTCAATTAAATGCTAGGACTGTAGCTTTTAACATGTTTGGAATACTGATTAATATGATTTAACTTTTAAATGGACACCAATTTGACATTACAACTTTGGCATGGTTTCTAAGGATGGATGCCCTTCCTAATGCCAACCACTTTACAGTATGAACTAGGTGCTTTTTTTTGTGCCACTTGCACTAGAGATTGCAACAACAGTTGGACTGCAAGTCATAATGCGGAGGTACCCAAGCTGCTCTACAATGCACAAGCTGAGTAGAAGTGGGTTGGTGGGTGATTTATGATTGCTTGGGAAGGTGAATGAAGGGGAGGCAGACTGCCAAAATAGGCAGGGTAGAAGGGAGGATGAGTTATGAGGTGGGGGGGGTCAGTGAGTTGCAGGAGTAGTAAAGATGATACAGCTGCTGATGGAATGAGGGGAGGGGGAAGTAGTAGACATAATGCATAAGAGGAGCAAGTCACTGTAATGAGTGGAGAACCCAAAATGTAACACTTCCAGAAGCCAGTCTTCCTGAAGAGAGCGAGTTGTTTTGAGAACCTCATATTGCCAGAGATCCCTGTCTTTAGTATCTCTTCCACCTGGCTCAAGGTCTTGGGGTTAGCTTTCACAACTCCATCCCATATCTTCCTGGGTCTTCCTTTTCCACAGGTTCCAACTACATTAAGTGATCAGCACTTTATACAGCTGTTTTCATATGCATTGCATGACCATACCACCTCAGGCTTCTTTCTTGGACACAATAAATTAGGAGGGAGCATTCCCCATGATCTTTGCAGGTATTTACAGATGAGATTGATGTTGAGTTTGAATATTAGCAGGTGGATCATTGAGGGACAAACTGGGAGTGGGATGAGAAATTCCAGAGGGTTACAGTTTGGAAAGAAAGGATTAGAGGAGTGTTTAGTGTAAGGCAGTAAGATTGCTAAATTGAAGAGAAGAGCATCTTAAGTGTTCTTTGGTAAAGGAGGTATCCTACAAGTCTGTTCAAAGGAGCCATTAATCTAAAAAAATAGAAACAAACAGAACCAGCAAGTCTTTGAGTTATTGATTGTAGCATGTGAATCTTTAGATATGGCATTGGGTGTGTGCATATATACACTATTTCCTATATGAGTAACTTATTTCATATGAAGTTGCAACTTTTTGTCTCGTTTTCACTATTATATACCAATTAGGTACTGAAATCGATTTAACCATTTAGCATTTAAAATGGTCATACCTGGCCCAAATATTCTACTTGTTTTATGTTCAAACTGGCCAGATCCGACCTCTCACACTTGACTCATAATGTCTTGCTAAAATATACAATCACATCGTTGGAATCTCAAAGCTATGAGATAATGCATGATTAATTGTAAACTGTATGAATAGATAAGCATTACATTTGATAGAGTAATCTGAAGGGTTAATCAACCAATCCTCCCTTCCCACCTCAAATTTCCAGCCTTGCACCTGTATTAGAAACAATTATTACATCAATTGTACTATGTATTAAATGCACACACATTCTCACAACGAAATGCGAAGACTGATAACTAAACTTTAACATGAATCTATAAAACATAAAACAAAGTTTGTAAGGCTCTTTATTAGAATTCAGCCAATTTTCTTAAATATGAAAGTGTGAATTAAGTAGTCACTCCCTCCACATTCTTTATGTAAAAAATAGGGGGAGGGTATTTAGGTTGAAAAGTTAAAAATATAATCTATTTATGGAGTATTAGGTATCTTCAAAGTATTTTCATACTGAGCTTATTGTTGCTCATTTGTAATTGTTCAAGTTCAATAGTTTACTTGTCTTATGTTTTGTGCATGTTTACCTTACATATAAGATGTAGAGTTAATAGGTCACATTTAGGTATATAGTTTTGTGATTTTTCGTACCAGTGTTCTTGTGTCTTTGTTTAACAGCAATTTAGGATTTAAGTAAAAGCTTAGTTATGTTGTGCTATTCTTATAGCTAGCCTTATAATGTCATATGATATTAGTCTGAAACAATGCCGCCTTTCATTGATTACAGTAGAACATTGATCTCTAATCTACAGACTACTTCAGCATTATTGAAATATGTCCACCAATTATTACCTGGGATTCAATTTGTATTTGAAAATAGCGTCAAGATCACTGCCTGACCAATCCTCAACTTTGTTTTTGCAAATGTCATTGCAAATGTCAATATTTATAAATTGGAGAAGTGTTCTATTCAAGCAGATTGTTAGATAATTTGTGTAGTACACTATCTTTATTTCAGAGGATATTCCAAAGAGGATATTCCAAAATTCTAAGGCTTTTATCATTTTAATTTAATTTGCATGACAAAATGCCAAAATTCAAAATTCATTGCCGGTGGTTTAAGGTAAAGTTATTTTTATTTTTTTATATATTTTTTGCTAGATTTGTCATGTGGAAAATAAGAATTGATAAGTCTTGTCTAATATAACCACATCTTTTAAACTTAATTTTTTTTTTAGACATTATGTTCAGATGTAGTTTCATACTAGATTTCTCTTTTTATCCAAATCACCAGTCATTATCTTTGCTAAGATGTGATTTAGTTGTTTCTGTGAATTGGGACAATGTTTTTCTTCCAGCAGTTGTATAGTTTCAAGTAAACAAATTTTGGGGATGAAGGACTGGTAATTTCAATTGTTGGAATGAGAAATATATAATGCATTTTCATTATGCTAATGACTCAATACTTATAAGGTTTTCACCACTGTTACTATTAATACAATATATATACTACAGTAAATACATTTGACAATGTTTAGATATTGAAACCATAATAGGTGTCTTCCATTTTAAAAGGAATTTAGATATCTGAAGCCAGAATCTGATGTGAATGTAAACTGGTTGTTTTCTTTGAAGGTAAAAAAGAAATTCAACTCAATTGTTAGGGTGCTTTTTTTCAATGTAACTGTATAAATATTTAACAGGAATACTGAAAGATTTAAAACACTAGCCTTTTTTCATAGGCCTGACAAACCAATGACAGATCTGCTATGTAGTTGCTGAACCCGCTAGAAATAGCAGCCAAATCTCCGTCCTACATTTTATCATTATAAAAGATTTGGTCCAAAATAGCTTATGGTAATGTCTGGAATACTTTTGATTTTAGGTCTTGTGCTAAATAACTATGCAAACCAGATAAAATTATTTTTAAGAATACCATCCACTTTGTGATCAATAATTGCCCCTTTATAAGACCTATGTAAGCTTCACTAATGCAAATATATAATTGACTCTGACCCATGTAAATCTACCATCATAAATTGCATTCAAACTCCAGGCCACCAGCTGACAATGTTCTCTATGTAAGCTTTCTCATTCTTATCAACTGCCTTTGAAATACTGTTGTACGCTTTGTCCTGTATTTTTTTTAATAAGCCATAATGCATATCGGTTTTTAAACTTTGGACATAACTAATCTTTCTTTTCCTCCTGGAAATACTTTCCATTCATTACACTTCTTTGTAGTAAATATCAAATTTGAATTTTTATTGGCTATTCATCACTCTTTCACCTCCATTTGGTATTCTAAGAAAGTTACAATAATAATAATTGCATCTGATTCAGGCATAGGGCCAATCATTTTTGGGGAAGGTGTTAGTCAATACCATTGACTCCAGTATTTTACTGTACTTTTCTCCAACCCCAAAAGGATGAAAGAAAAAAGTTGCCTTTGGCAAGATTTGAACTTGTAATGTAAAACTGGAAGAAATGCTGCTAAACATTTTGTCTGGTGTGCTAATGATTCTGCCAGCTTGATGCCTTAATAATATAGAGAAAATCTCTTAAGTAATACCATTTATTAACAGCTTTTTCTTGACATTTATGTATCATGATATTGTTATAAATTCAAGTAGAAAATATTGATTTAAAATGGGATAAATTGATAAGAAATTAGGTGGATATTTAATTTGCATGTAAAAAAGTATAAGGACATGTGTACTCAATCATTCATCATCATTTATCATGTATTCTTTTGATCAAATCTGTATTTATATGTTAGAGGAATTACTCTTTAACCCTTTAGCATTCAGATTTCTCTGTCAAATGTAATGCTTATTTATTCACATTGATTTGAGTTAATCATGCATTATCTTGTTACTTTGAGATTTAGATGGTGTGTTTGTTTAGTTTTAGAATGGCATTGTAGGGTAGGTGTAAGAGGTTGAATCTTGCCAGTTTTAACATAAAACAGCTGGAATATTTAAGCCGGATATGACCGGTTTAAACTCTAAAGGTTTAAAACTGCACAGTTTTGTCTATGCTACCAGAGACTAAGATTTGGATGTCATAAAGATGTGGTGGTTTTATAATTCCAACTTTCTTAGTCTTGAATCAGTTCATTACCAATGTTGATATTTCTGATTGCAGTTAATGCCTGCCCAGTTTACACGATCTCATTATTTGTACAGTTGTTCCAGTTGCCATGGTATTAATCACAATCAAGGCTAGAGAAGAGTAGAGGGACGGGCTGTGACACTGCCATGCTGTAGAGTTTTGAATCAGGTTGTGGTCGGTGTCAGCTCATCACCTTCTGATGCCTTTCTTCTTCTCATGTGTTGTACATGATCATAACCCTCTCACTAATACAAATTTAACTTGTTAATTCAAAAAAATCTTTTCTGCTGAAAAGTTGTGTAGTGCAGAGGCCAATTTGCTGGCCAGATTTCACTTGATTATAACAGTGAATTCATTTTTGAGGTACTTATAAATATATCACTACTAGTCAGAAAAGGATGATCATAATTTTTTTTTCTAAATTGACTGGCCCTCTGTTCCTGCCTGGTCATCTAACCAACAAAATTAGTCACCAACAGATTTTTACCACCCATAGTCACTTCTTATAGGGGGGAAAATACTAAAAATATTTATATTTGAATTTAGTTTTGGGGTTTAGCCTGCCATGCACATTAATGCATTGCTTACTTACCTAATGTATGTTATGACTTGGGATGAAATTACTTCACCATCATGACAAATACCATGTACCCATATTAAAATCCTTCTTTTCCAACTTTGTCTTGAACAAGTTTTTTATAAAGATCATTCTTTTCTATGAACAACCACTTTTATTAATGC
The DNA here is from genome assembly GCA_027564515.1 of Octopus rubescens. Classification (NCBI taxonomy): domain Eukaryota; kingdom Metazoa; phylum Mollusca; class Cephalopoda; order Octopoda; family Octopodidae; genus Octopus; species Octopus rubescens. Next base: position 12,746,247 of record JAOPUL010003389.1, on the reverse strand, counting down.
TTTCGACCATTCTTGTGAGGTCATCAGTACAGAGCAGCTTTCAAGGACACTTAGGATTGAACTCTTTACAGTGATGAAAAGTTGGAGACTATTGGTACACACCATGCTTGACATAAATTGAAGTTCAACATATTTACACAATTGCAAGACCTACATATTTTGCTACACCTGATCTTTTCTTGGTTCATCAGAGTATACCTTGACGCACTTGATCAGATAGCTTAAGATCAAGTACTAGTTCCATTTACCAAAGTCATTGTCAGTCATATCATACAGCCAACATAATTCATTGATGACAACATAAAATCAGGTGCCACTTTCCACCTCACTAACTCTACTTTGTATCTAGTTTATGAAACTGAGATTTTTAATTAGCAAAGACAGAAGAATTGTTAACGATGTAAGATATATTGCTGTTACTGATGATCTGTTCAACTTCAAAATTTTATAGGACAATATTTTCAAATGAAAGCTCTGAGAAATTACCCATGTCAATATTTACCCACTATATATAAAAGGGTTTGTATTGATGGTAATAGAACTTTATTACAATGAAATTCCATATTTTTCAACTTTTCAGATAAGCTGTTCTATGTCACTGACTTGTTTTTGCTTATCATCCAGGATGTAGTTTTTCAGCCTCATTTTGCATGCCATTTTAATATAAAAAATAAATAAATTGAAGTTCAGGTTAATGCTAAATTTCTCCTGTACACCTTTCTTTACAAACTCGCATCAAATTTTGTGTTCATCTTAGCTTTAACATCCTATCTTTGTTCTTCTAACTTGATGTCAATCTTCCTTAATCTCCTTTTCCTTTCATATCTTTCCTTATCTTGTTATTCCATCACTGTTTAGGCATTCAGTAGGCAATATTTTATTTCACACCATGTTGTATCCTTATTCACATACTTTCTAGAATATATTGAGACGTATGATTGACCTTTGCTAATTACTTACTCATTTCAGGATGTATTCATGTGTTTCTTTGGCTGCATGAGTTCCTCCTGTTCAGTCATTGTTCTAAAAGTGTGATCACACATTTCTCACATGATCTTCGGCTTGAGATGCAAAGAATTAGTTTGTTTTAGCAGTATTAGCAACTGCACTAAATTCAAGAATGATTCTTTCAATATTTGTGTTATTAAAGGATTTGAATCTGTTGACTTTTAAAACCAACAGAAACATTAGATACATACATTATTGATATAGGTCACCAGAGATGTTAGAAAACTTAATATTGTTGAGCAGATAGTTGAAGAAAGGCTCTTTTGCTTCCTCTGTAAATATCTTAGGTATATATCTTTCAGCATAGTTGTCCAATCCCCTTACTTACCAGTACTTAATGATTAAGTTTTATGGATGATACATCTTTAATTTGTCTTAAAACCCTTTTGATATCAACACACATGGAACACTCTTGATTCTATGATACAAATTTCATGTTTAAAAGTGATCTAAATTAAAACCTTCCATCAAAATTTCATGTTAATTTAGGTTCCAAATACCATCTTAATACTGAGTTATTGTCTTAAATTCTTAATTTTCAAAATTAATTGAAACAAAGTGTATTTCAACTGATATAGTAATGAAAGGGTTAATGATTTGAATCTAGTGCTTACAAGTTTAAAATTCTCTGCTTCAGTAAAACCTTGCAGCCTTTTCTTGTTGAACTATTTGGTGTTACTTTTAGATAACATTGATTTATTATTTGAAACTGAACTTTGACTACTTCATTTACTCGCCCAAATTGGTGCTAATATTCAATGAGATGTTTTAGATTGTCATGTTGTAAACACTGGAGTATTATCATATGCAGATTGCAACTGTGCATATTTTTGGAGAAGTTATTTCTGATCAGGAGCATACTCCATATGTATTCAACCAGCAGCTGCCAGTTGGTGATGGACTCTTTTTATTAGTTGGTCTGTTTATAATAAATGTTGTTCAGATCATCTCAAAATGAGCTGTTAGAAGTAGCAATTATAGGTATCTGGTAAAAATAAGTAGTGTTTCATAAAGTTTTGTTAGCAATGTTTCTGTTTGCATGACTTTATCTTTCACTGAGAAATAAATAGATCAATTTTTCTGCTAAAAACGTCTCTTGTGATGATTATTGATTTCTATTCAATACAAAGATCCTTTTATGCCACTGATAAGGTAACTTGAGAGATTGTCAAAGATACTGCAATTTATGACATTAAATTCATATTCTGTCATGTATAGGGGTTACTACTATGTGGAAAGTGTTAGGCTTCTGAAGTATTGTGTCATGAATTATCTTGATATGAAATATTGTTTAAAGAAATATGCTTATTAGTTATGTATTGCTCAAAATTGACTTTTTACAAACAGCAGGAGAGGAATGTGGCTGTAAGCACAAATTACCAGTCAGTGACGTAACTATACAGAGACATAAGAAAAGAAGCAGGTAGTTATTAGAGCAGATATGCTAGTCGAAAGCTATACAATCGGTGCAGCAATTGAGAAACTGTTCAATATAATGAATATATAGAAACTGAAAGGGACTGTAAAGAATAGATTTTATAATGCAGTTAAACTGTAAAAAAAGAATCTGTCATTCCAATTTTAGATTATGTACTGTTAAAGCTAGGATATATATTCTCCTGTTTAGAAAGTCAATCAAGCTTTCTACTTAATATATGTAGAAATAATACTAACATTAAGTGAATTGTGAGGGTTTCATTTAAGACTGTTTGGAAATCTTATGTGTAATTTATGAGCAGTATAACAGTTGAAAACGCTGAAGGGTATATTCAAAAGAATTTATCAACTAGACCTTAATTAATGTCTTTTGGTAGTAAGACACTTCCAGAAAATTAAAGTGTGAGAAAGAAAGAATTGGGCAAAATTTTGGCTGGAGGGTCTGAATGGAGAGGGTATGTTTGCAGTTACGAGTTCAGTGGGACATGGACTGTTGTGTGCAAAATATGTAAATGGAGAGAATGACTGAAAATTGTAACAGTAGGGGGAGTGGGGAGAAAGAAGTATGAAAGTATTAAATATGCCTGAAAAATACAATCAAATGAATGTTGAAAGGAGATATCAGCAGGATCTAATGAGTTTGGTAATGAAAATGCTAAAATTTATTGAATGAATAGTATTATGGATTGTTATATTGGCAGAAATGGTAGTGTAACAGGATAAATTTTGTGATATTTGGTTATGTTACTTTATATTCTGAATTGAATTTTGGCTGGGGGTCAACTTCTCGTTTTCTTGAAAAATGATCAGCTATTTGTTAGTTAAAGAGATGATTGAAAGGATTGAACATTGAAGGATCTGATAAAAAAATATGTAATAAAATTAAGATAAAAATGTGAGTGGGATGATAATGGATTCCATTTTGGTGTTCACCAGGATAAAGTATGCTGTATACTGTAATAGGATATCTCCCGAAGAAATATCTTGTGTGATAATAACCATTAGAATTCATTAACCTAGAGGATTGGCACTGTCATTTTCAGTTATGTTTTCTTTGTCTTGGGTTCCACTTGGGTTCAAGTAGGAAGAAATTATGTACTGGAAACCTCATTTGTGTTTTATAATTAGTGAAAACATTGAATTTTGAAAACTAAGAGGAAATATCATCAGCTAGGATTGTTTGTAAGAAATGGTAAGTATAACTTGAAAAGAGCAAGTGTTACCATACACAATCTTGGATTACAATACTGTAATCCTACTTAGTGATTTCTTTATCACTACTTTTGGAAGTACACAGTTAAGTCTACTTTGTTGAGAAAGCTTAATAAAACCAGAACATGTCCCAAGTTGTTTCCCATATTTGCTGAAATGATTAAAATATTAATCATTGAGAATATTAGTTCTCTTCTAATATCTCTAATTAAATTTTCAATACTCAGCATTAAATATATTAGCTCATACTTAAGTATTTGGAAATATTTACACCAAAGCATGTTCTTAATATTGCATTGTTTTAATCTTGCCCTCAAAATTTTGCATTCTCGCAGTCAAACCAAGTAAAATTCTAGCTATAAGCACCTGTTGATTTTCGATGGAACTCAAATACATTTCACTGTTAACTTCTGCTTCACTGGATAGTACACTTTTGATCACTGCCATCCATTCAGAAGTAGAAATATTTCTCCCTCTGTCTCATCCTTGTGATGTTCTTTCTTCCTGTCTTTCTATACTTCTTTCGGCTTCAAGCCTTCTGCATTAACAGTTGCATGTAGAGACACCATTGATGTATATAGAACTGTTATCTATATATTCTTGACTTGCATTTAATTTTTATATTAACTATATTGTTACTCATCCTATTTTATTGAGATAGGCTCTCACTTAGGGAAATTGGTATTATTCCTTTCATTCAACAAAGAAGTAGGAGATAAATGATTAAATATTCAGTTTGTCTAATTAGGGTCAAGAGTAAGGAATGTGTTGGGGAGGAGTAGGTTAACATTGAGTTTGAGACTTAAATATTTCAGAATGTATAACAATAATTAATCTAATTGATAATGAAAACTGACTTAAAAGCAGTACGTCTGAATGGTTAGGGGGAAAGAAAAATGTCTTCTCCATAATTCACTGCAAGTTTCAATTTATATCGAAGGATTATGAAAAAGGTGTCATGAGGAATGGATATGTAATGGAAATAGACAGCTGCTAACAATTGGTATTATCTGTTAAGACAGAGACTTGAAAAGAAGACAGATGAAAATGACACTTTTAACTCTAATCTATGAACTAAGATAAAAATATTAATGCTGACCATAGTTTTGTTGTTTCAAAGAGTTTTTTTTTATTAATGTATCAGCATTAAAACTTTAACTTAGATTTTTGTAACTTCATTCCTTTATTTTTCATTTATTTGTATTTGATGCTTTTTGGAATAGAAAACTAGCAAATAAAAAGAAAAATAAGGAAATGAATTTTTGGAATCAACTAGAATTTTTTCTTCTCAAAATACTAGAAAGATGAAATTCAAATTTGAACTGAAAAAGAAGAGGGATGAAACTAAATACCATAATGTATTTCATCAGCCATATCTCCTTATTGTTGGCTGGACCATTTATGTACGCATTAAATACTGAAATATTTTTGAATATTATTTGAATGCTCATCAATGTGGATTTCTATTTTTCAGAATGCCAAAAAGAAAGCTTCTGCGAATACTGAAAATCATCCTCCTACCACCCAACTAACAAAAATTAAATACTCAGGTCCTGCACACATAAAGAAGGACAAGCGTCAGAATTCTTCAAGATTCAGTGTTTCTAAAAACCGAGAGCTTCAAAAATTAACACCAATGAGGGGTTTGTATATGATTATTTGATTGCATCCATAACTCTTTAATACCTGAAATATTTTCTGATGCCGTTATTCTGTTCAATGTTAAGATTGCACCTGCTATCACTAGAAATACTATTTAGCCATTATGCTAGGTATTGGCATAGATTACTGTGTGTATGTGTCTTATCTGTATGTAAATATGTATGTATGTGTGTGTGTTTGTGTGTATTTGCTCTTGACATTTTTATGCTGCTTAATTTTATTGCTGTAATGAGTTTGAAATCATAGGATATAGGACATATAATTTAACCATGCTAAGAAACAAACAGGTCTTGTAGTGATTACTTCATCTTAAGGTGAATACTTCATGGTTAACATTCCATCACCTACATGTTCACATGGTGTATGGTAGCACACAGGTGAAATGGGTTTTAATCACTCACCAACCGGTGATTAGCCTTCCTGATCAAATTGTTAATTGAAAATGTATTTTCAATGGATTGTCACATCATACATGTATGCACATTCATATATACACACACACTCATAAACATACTTATTTGTATGTACATATCTTCATATATATATATATATAGGCGCGGCGTGGCTGTGTGGTAAGAAGCTTGCTTCCCAACCACATAGTTCTGGGTTCAATCCCACTGCGTGGCATCTTGGGCAA
>JAOPUL010003389.1:12716133-12740191 GCA_027564515.1 Octopus rubescens | reverse complement strand
CAGTTTCCAGTCAAAACCGTCTAACCCATGCCTGCATGGAAAAACAGACGTTAAAGGATGATGATGATGATGATATAGACACCACTCACTCGCACAAAATTTCTTGCATAATTTCAATATTGGTAACTCTAGCAACAGTTTCGTAGTATAGTTCAATGATAGTACAAGATTTTTTTGCAGCACTACAAGTTGAGTTGCAGGCAGGGACATATTGCAAAGTTCACTTTTCGGCTATTTGGGTTTAGTCCCAATTTTTGGGACCTTGGACAAGTATCTTCCAGTGCTGCCCTGCGTCAACCAATGCCTTTTGAGTGATAATGGTTGACAGAAACTGTATGAAAGCTCTGTGTGTGTGTGTGTGTGGCTTCACGGGTCATTGCCTGTAGCATCTGTTCATCTCCCTTTCATATATGCTCCCCCCAAAGACACTAGGTGACTAGCTTCCTTTGGTGACTATCATGTGCTCAAAACTGATTCCACTTCAGTTTTGTGATACTGCACTTAGCATTTTCTTTTGATGGTGCACAAGCCTTCTTGTCAGAGTACAGCACCATTTGGACTCTATAAATTTGTATATATGCTTCTTAAGCTTCGCAATGCCCAGATATCCAAAGTTACCTTTGTCTATGCCTATCTTAATGATTTGATCAGAAGCTTATTTGAGGAGGAACAGGGGGAACAGCTGATTAGTTTTTGTTCTACTGTGAACAGCATAGTCATCAATCCAAGTTAATGATCTTTTATTGCTGACAAAGAGGGAATCTGTGCACTGGAGAAGGTGAACAACATTTAAGAATTTCTTGTATTTATGTCACAATGAAATTAGAGAATTTCTAGGCCTTACTAACTCACCAACTTCTGTTACTCTTTTATTCCAAACTCTGCAGAAGTAACGTTTATTGGACATGCTCAAGAACAGAAGGAAGAATTAGCCAATCTCCTCAATGAGAACAAGCTTGTCTCTTTCAGGAAGGTGCAGACGTGGCTGTGTGGTAAGAAGTTTGCTTCCTAACCACATGGTTCCAGGTTCAATCCCACTGCGTGGCACCTTGGGCAAGTGTCTTCTATAGCCCCAGGCTGACCAAAACCGTATGAGTGGATTTGGTAGACGGAAACTGAAAGAAACCAATCGTGTGTATATATATATATATATATGTGTGTTTGTGTTTATTCCCACCACTGCTTGACAACCAAACACCAAGATGCAATGTTGGTATGTTTGCATCTCCGTAATTTAGTTCGGCGAAAGAGGCCAAACGGCTAAGTACCAGACTTAACAAAAAAATAAGTAATGGTGTCAATTCATTCGACTAAAATTCTTCAAGGCGGTGCCCCAGCATGGCACCAATATAATGACTGAAACAAATAAAAGTTTGCTGAAATCATTGTGTTCATCCTAGGGCAGACATACCACTACACCTATGAGTAGATGCATCAGTCATTACAGCTGGAGTTTTACAACAACTAGTGGATGGTGTCTGGTAGCTGCTTTTTTTTTCTCAATGTTTGCAACCAGCAGAAACACAATACAGCACTTTTAAATATGAAGTAGTTGCAGCATACCTTGCCATGAAGTGTTTTTATCATATGCTAGATAGTTGTGCATAAACAAGATTTATCATCTCGACTATACTTTCTAATATACAACTGATATCAAGGGACTTGACAATGTGGCAACAAATGCACTTTCATGTGGATATGTCATACTATTTTATTGATTTTTGACTCAAGAGAATGCTGATGAACTCTCTGAGCTGCAGAATTTGTCAACTTTTTCATTCTCGAATGTACCACTTTCTTAAAATAGGTGTTTTTGGTGTGATTTCTACAGAGGTTGGTATTAGCATTCTTCATTTAGAGAAGATTTACAAACACCAGAAAGCAATGAAGCAGGCATATTTCACTGGATGTATAATGTTAGTGTGCATGAATTACAAAAGACTTAAGAAAAACTGTATATAAGAGAAATCAGATGTAGTATGCAAGAAAGAAGACTACATTGATATGAGCATGTAATGCACATAGGGAATGACAGCTGCATAAAGAATGCTGAGTGCCAAAAGTGGATGTCACTAGAGGAAGAGTAAAAAACAATTTCAATATGCTAAAGCTTACAAAGAGCCATGTTGATTGGTGATATGTTGTACTGAAGAAAACTTACGTGCTTGTGCAGACAGGGCAGAGACACTGTTTAAATGGTTTATGACTATTCATCTTCTGCTCTCTCCTCTACTCCTGCCCCGCTTTCTTTCACTGCCCTTGCTGCATTCATCCATTGTTCCCCCAACTTAACCTTTCTTGCTCTTACTGTCCCCTTCTAAATTCTCCATTGCCTAAACATTCATCTCTCTTTGGACCACGTCTATGGCACCCACACCTGTTTCACTGATCCTCTCCGTAGTTTCTCTGGATCCATCCATATTCACCCTTCTAATAGAATAACACTGGATCCCTTCTACTTGACTTCCATTATTTTTCCCACTCTGTCCTCTGCTTTTTCTTTACAACTGCTGACACTACTCTTTCCCTTCCCTTTTTCTTGCATTTTCCATTACTTGCTCCAAATCACTCTCCCTTTCAGTTCTGTACACTCTGAAGTGGTTGGTAAATGAAGCAAAGACAGCACAGAATTAAGGAGTATTTAGTCTTGCCTTTGGCAAAACTATTTCTGTAGTGCTGGTGCGATGAGAAAATGCACCCAGTTCATTTTGTAGAGTGGCTGTTGTTAGGAAAAGCTTTTAGTGTTGAAACTTCAGGCCTGACAGGGTTCTCCAGCCTGTCAGATCTTGTTGAACTGTCCAACACTTGCCAACATAAAAAAAAAATGGATGTAAAATGTTGATGATGATTGCTTGTGCATATGATAAAGTCACTTGAGAGCACTGTACATAACATGTAACTCAGTACAACCTGTTGTACTGTTGTCTGACCATCAGCAAGTAAACTTGCTATTTCACCGAAATACTTGGATACACTGCAGGCTGAAAAGCAAGACCTATAAAAAGGTGGATGAAACCAGGAAAGTCGGTGACCATCCTGTAATGTGTGTATATATGCATATAAAATGTTCATGCATGTTTAGCAGCATGCTTGCATTTCATCAAATGAGGCATGGATGAGGTAAATAACTTTCATCTTCACAGCTTCAAAATTAGTGGCAGCAGACCAATGGAAGCAACTGGTGCTGATAGCAAAATAGCATCATGCTGGGTTGGAAGCCATGATGCAGAGAAAACCTCTGAAATTATTTTTTATAACCAAGTTATATAGTAGTGCGAAATCTGAAGATCCATTCAGCCGTTTTGGCACTCATCTGCATTCTCATACAACATTAGTTGACTTGATTCGCCATTAGGCATATTGTGTGAAAACAAGAGTCAGTCTGATGTGCATGTTTGAAAAAGAAATTTTACTAGTTAAGTATTTGTGTCAAGTGGGCAAGACTGCATGGCATATGATTGATAGTGTGTAGTTTAGAAGTTCACAACCATATGGTTTTTAGGTTCAGTCCAGAAACTGTACAGCAGCCTGTTGTTTGTACAGGGTGCACCGTAAATAATTTCTGATTGATTTTTTAGTAAAAGGCATAAAAACATGAGTTCTTTAGGATTTAATTAAATATGGTCATGTAACATATTAACATACATTTCATTCAATATGTTTGCCTTTAGCCGTCACAATCGCCCGAAGATGGCCAAGAACAGTCACACTAACGCCAGATGGCTTCACTTAAATGATCCCATGACATGACTAAGGCTTTTATTCAGAGTGATGATATTGTTGTAGGAAACTCTTGAAACGTCATTTTCTAGAATGGACCAAATAGCGAAGTCTATAGGGTTGACGTCTGTGCTGGGGAGGGTGGTGCACACATTCTTGTCCCAGAATCCGCTGAAGTGGTTCCTGCACCACTGCTGTGTCACACTGGACATATGAGAAGGAGCGCTGTCTTGCGTAAACACGTAATTATCTCCAAATGCTTCAGTCACCCATGGCAAAACATTATCCTTCAACATTTTCATGTAAATTGCCGAATTGACCTTCGTCCCCTCTTTAATGAACACCAGAGATTTCACCATTGGATGACACTGCCATCCACAGGCAAAACACCTTACTCTTTGGGAACAGCATCCAACTTCGTGGTCAAAATCCTGTCATTCTGGGTGTTTGCTACAGCGCACTCTGAATCTCTTCCACCATTTTCTTGCCTCTGTCCAGTCACTTTGCTTTGGAAGCGGCCGAAATTAGGTGACGATGTTGCAATTTTAATGACTTACAATTTAAACCTTCATGCATGACCCGTCACATGGTTGTCTGGGAGATATTAGCCATTTTCCTCATACTCCACTGTGGATTTCCTGACACTCTCTTTTCGTCCTTACAGATTGTTTTCGACCGGGAATGCTATCAATTGAACCTGTCTCACTGTAGCACCTCGTGATGTTATAGACTATTTTGGGATCAATCCCAACCCTTGAAGCCATGTCTTTGGTGCTATGTCCTGCTTTTTTTCAGAGCTACAATCTCACTTCACTTGTTAGCTGCCATATTGAAATGTTTTACTTGCAGAATACTGAATACTCCTATTACTCATCCCACTGTCACACACCCCTCTCATCACTATCATTTACGTCTCTAGCACTCATACTTTTCCCTCTGTAAAAAGGCAGATGAGTGAGCAGACATGGGTTTGTGAAGTCCCTATAGTCATAACAATTACGTGGCTACCTTTCTAGTTCTGGTGTCATGAAAAATCTGAAGTCAAAATATTTAAACCTGACTTCCACTATATCTGAAGATTATATATTCACTGTATCTTACCTCGCTCATTTCTTTTCAATCACAACCTATTCCTCACATTACTGTTCCATATCACACTTCTTATACATGCTTCAAACACTTTGTGTTTGTTGCCAACTGAGGCAACAGCTTCTTAATTTTCTACCATTTCCTTTACTCTAGTTACTGTACTACCTGTAAAATCCTGAATAGTATGCTATTTAGTAAATCTATCAGCTACCTTTAGTGAGACATTTGAGCAGTTCATAGTTGTCTTTACTTACAATTGATATAAACAGGATATAAATTGATATAAATAATTATATCTGAAGTCTTGAATCTCTGCCATTCAACTAGGGACTATGTTTCACCTTTTTGTGTACCCACCAATTGTTTTTACTGTAAACCCAGTATTAAGTGCTTATCTACTTCCTTTTATATTTAGCTAGGCTACTTTCTAACACATATAAAAACAGATTTAAACCTTCTAAAAAGATAAAAGAAATCCTATTTTAAAAATAGGAAGATATTGTAAGGTGGTGAATATTTAGTAGTATTTATTCTGAAATAGCCTTAACTAAACTAGTTCCATTTTATTTTGAAAACAGTCTTAAGGTATTTTCAGTTGAATAGAAAGGTCTATTTATCATGTGACAGGACTTGAAATTCTCATGCAGTGTAGGAAAAAAAGATTTCTTTTTATTTATTCTTAAAATATTCCCATTTATGAAAACGTTTTGTCACAATATTTTCAGTTAACATTTGAATGTTTATAGATGCTCCGTTGACTGAACGCGAACAGTTGTTCATCCAAAAAATTCAGCAGTGTGGTGTTTTGTTTGATTTTGTACAAGACCCACTAAGTGACTTAAAATGGAAAGAAGTAAAAAGGGCGGCTCTAAATGAGATGGTCGAATATGTTTCGCAAAACAGAGGTATATTGACTGAACATATATATCCTGAAGCAATACAGATGGTTTGTATTTCAAATAACTTTTTGATTCTACATACATATTGTAAGGGTTTCTTCCAGGCTTGCTTATGTATATTGTCTTTCTCTTTTTTCTTTGCTAAATTATTTGGAAATAGAAGTATTGTTTAACATTAACCCTTTTGCTACCAATTTTCCTGAGATCATCCCTGGTTCTATGATACAAGCTTTCTGTTTAACCCTTTTACTGCAGAAATCAGATATATTCATTCAAAATTTCATTACTCTTAACTACAGAAAGCCGTTTGATATACCAATCTATTTGTTGAGGAATGTCATGTTTGAAACTTTTTTGTTGAGATATGACAAGTTTATTGAAAAGTAATGTGACTTGCTGAAAATACCAATTCTATTTTTGATAAACATCATTCACTGCTATAACCTGAATTTTAATTTCCCAGTTAAAGGCTTAAAGTGGTTTAAATTAAAACTTTCCTTCAAAATTTCATGTTAATTTATATTCCAAACACCAGCTTAATGAGTTATTTTACAAAATTCTTTAGTATTTTGAAAATTGAAACAAAGGCAGTGTATTTCAACAGGGATAAGGTAACAAAAGGGTTAACATATCTAACAATGTTATTTTATTTATCTATCCATTATTTTTAAACCCTGCCGATCTATTAGAACTTGGTGTAAATAAGCAAATAACTAAAACAATATCTGCAAATAAACATTAATTTATCAAACATAGCTGATAGTAGAGAGAACATTAAAATATTAAAATTAGTGTAATATTTATAATTACTTATTGTGAGATAGAAACCAAGAACTTGCTTCTAATATTGTTGCTAGCTGCTGTAATTGATCCTCTATTTGAGACTTCAAACATGTTTTGTGTCACTTATCTAAATATTGATTTTTGCACCTAGTAGTTGTAAAATTTTTGATTTATGGACAAAGAAAGTTAACACCATAGGTTCTTAATCTCTGTACCAGTGTTATTTATAACTTTTCTTATCATAATCTATTCCCTTGTTAAGGACAACTTTCAGAACTGGTGGAGCATCAGACAAAATTCCTTGCAGGTTTTGAGTATAAATTCTGCTCAATTACATATGAAAACCAGAGAATAAATTCTCTGAGATTCATTAGTCCTTTTTTTTTTTTTTTTTTAAATAGAAGGAAAAGCATTGTCCCTGGTCCTTTACAGGGCCATCATGATTAGTAGTTTGGAAGGAGGAATGTACCCTTAAACTAGTGGCCTGGCCTGAATTCTTGCAACAGAGTGAACTCTGCTAAAGTACCAAAGGTGCCAGGTGGTAGTGTTAAACTGGGCGATGAATTAAGTTTATTACTTAAGTAGGCTATGGTGGGTAATTGAAAGTATCTGGTCCATTAATCCACTGCTCTGGATAATTTATTATTATTTTTTTCTTTGTTGACCACTGAAAGTTTTAAAAAAGCGTTTATCTTGGCAGGAATGTAGAGAGTTGTAATAAATAATATGAGGTGTTCTGTTTGGTGATCCAGAATTAATGTCAAATTAATATTTTCTAAATCATTTTTTAATTAGTATTACAAGCACTCTAGCGTCTTTGCATTCTTGGTAGTTAAGACCTCAGTAGGTAAAATGTTCCTCTGTTAGAAAGCATTGCAAGTGTAAGGTGTCAACAGTATCAACCAAATATCGATATGCTGTATTATTACTTACACCTTTATGGCATATAGGATTTAATATTTCAAATTTCTTTTTTTTTTTTTTCCTGTTTTCCACAAAGTTACTCTGTAAAATATATAAAATTCAGTATTAAATCAAATAAACACACACACACACACGTACACACACACACGCGTGTGTGTGTGTGTGTATATATATATATTTAACATTTATGTCATTCTGACTTTTGTATACAAAATTTGGCACAAGAACTAGCACACATGCCCTCTAATCACTCTTATCTTGTAAAGATGTAATGCACTCTAAGCTTTCTTTAGATTAACACTTTCTACATCCTTCATCTGTTTCCAAAGATGTATAACAAACTAAAGTATCAAAGATACCCTTTCAATACATTTCTCTTTAACTTTATAATTTAGAGCTGTATTTTAAGTTAAATTTTTGTTGCAGTTACGTATGTATGTTTTGATGCTTTTTGGAATAGAATTCTTGACTGTGGACACCATGAGAATTCTTTCACTTCAGATTTTAGCTCTTCAAAATATCAAATATGTGTGTGTGTGTGTATATATATATATATATATTTATTTTCAAATTTTTGTAATTTTTCAGTTTGCTGGAAATTTATTTAGAACATTACCACCTTCATCAAATCCTAGTGGAGCTGAATTTGATCCTGAGGAAGATGAACCAACTTTAGAAGCTGCTTGGCCACATTTACAGGTTCTTATACTTTCAATTATACTGTAAATTTAAACTTAACTTAAAAACAGGTTAAATCAATTAGATTGCTATTTTGGCAACTAATTCTACAATATTTTAATTGTATTAGTAATTCTCTAGATTGGAATCCAATAATAAATCACATTGCGCCTTTGGAAATAGTTAAACTCTATTACTCAGCTCATGCTGTCATACATACAATACATCATTTTCCATGCTGGCATGGGTTGGACAGTTTGACAGGATTCAGTGCACAGCAGGCTGCACCATGCTCCATGTCAGCTTTGGCATTGTTTCTACTGCTACATGCCCTTCCTAATGCCAACCACTTTACAGAGTATACTGGGTGCCTTTTTCATGCCACCAAAAGTGCAATAAGCAGGCATGTAGGGAGTAACAATACATTCAGTAAATCAGAATGATGTAATCATTTTTAAGGTCTCACCTCTGTAAGGAGGAGTTAGTTATAGGATATATCTTGCAGACATTAACAAGTAGTGACAAAATAACCAGAACCATTTGCCAGATGCTCATTTTATTCCACATCACTTAGTTCATTTGTTTAGCATCTGTTTTTCCATGCTAGCATGGGTTGGAAAGGGCTTATTTGAGACAGCATTTTATGGCCAGATGCTCTTCCTGTCATCTATCTTGACTTGCTTTCTAGGTAAGGGATTCCATTGGCACTTTGAAAGTGCAAAATGATCGGTCTTTGTGCCGACAAGGAATGTAAGCATCATATCACTTTTGTTCAAGCATTGATAAATAAAGTACTGGAATTCCAATTTAACATGCACATTCCCACATATGTATATAGCTGCACTTCCATTCAGTTTGTCTACCAATTCCATTCATAAACCATTGGCTGACCTGAAGCTACAGTAGAAGACGCTTGCCCAAGGTGTCACACAGTGAGATAAAATTTGAACTATTATGGTTACAAAGCAAACTCCTATAGGCCATACATGTGCTCTTTTTATAAAATTAAGTTTTTAGTGTTGAATTAAATTTTGGAATATTTATTAATTCCTTTCTTTTCTAGGCTTTCTTGATGGTTTCAGTTTGAATTATAGTCTGTTGTTCCACTAGAATTACTTGCATGATCCTTCTTTCCAAGATTTGAATATATTGAATATAATATTAGTTTTATGGTCATTCATTAGCTTAATTAGGTAAATTAGAAAGGAAGTAACAATGATAATTAATTCCTGTTGAAATGGTGTATAACTGGGGTCAAAATATGGACTATTTTGTCATAATTTGTTGGATTCAAAATTAAAATGTTTTAAAAAATTTCATTGGTAATCTAAGTATTTGAAAACTTAAATTTAATTATAAACTGGAATTAACTCTCTTAAACAACCAAATATTATGTTTTTAAAATTTTTATCAAACACTTTTTTTTGGTGGTGGTGGTGGGGGGTCTATAAAAATGACAACTTTTTGTGGCTCTTTTTTTTCTTCTAAAACCAGTTCCTAAAAAATTTAACAGTTGAGAGAGGTTGCTATGTCATATAAGATAAAAAATAATATTTGTACATAGAAATGTTTAACAGGGATGCAATACAAGAAATTTATCTTTTAGTCAGGAAGAAAAGCAGTGCTTTACAGGGTCTTTGAGATTGGTAAGAGGTATCCTCAAATTGGAGACCTGGCCTGAATGCTTGCAACAGAGTGGGTTCTGCTAAAGGTACCAAGATCTTGGTAGTTTTTGACATCAGAACATAGAACAAATACCAAAAGGCCTCTAATTTGATTTTCTAACAATTCCACCAACCCACTGCCCTTGATCAGCGCTGTTTTATTGCAGTTCAGTCTGAACAGTTGAAATGCAAAGTTGATCTTGGCAGGATTTGAACTCTGTGCAGATAGTCAGACCATATACCATGAGACATTCTATTTGACAGTTTAAAGATTCTGCCAATTTGCTAAGTAAATTGCTTTGTGCTTGGTGATAATTTATCTATCCATAGCAAATAAAAGCTAAAATTTGAATTCTGTTCCTTTTAGTCAACATGAAAGATAAATTGTTTTGCAAATTATTTTTTCTTTTTTCAGCTTGTATATGAATTTTTTCTACGGTTCTTGGAATCTCCAGATTTTGTACCTAACATAGCAAAACGGTATATAGATCAAAAATTTGTATTACAGGTAAGTTGCACATATTCTTTTATATTCAAAGAGTAACAGGGTGAACCAGGTCATATTTAAAATATGCTACAAATGCACTTACATGATATTTTTTATCTATTTCACATTTTATATTCTATTTACAATCCATAATGTATTCTGTTAACTAAATAGATATATATAGCATTAAAAAAGGAATACCAAAATTACACTTGTTTTATTGTAATATTCAGCACACCCTGTTTCTGTAATGAGAATACACTGAGATGGACTTGTAGTTTGAAATAACTTGATATATTTATCTTAATTAACTTTGTCTATATTGTTTTCCTATAAAATATATTGCAGAAGTTAATTGGTCAGTTAAATGTTTACTTTTTGAATTTACAGTTTATTGATCTTAAAATTTTTTTTTTTTTTTTTTTTTTTTTGACATAAATAGAAGCAAATTTAGTAAATGTTAAGAAAAGTATTACATTTAAAAGATAATTGGTAATTTTTTTTACATATGGACAAATTTGATTTAGAAAGTGATATATAGATGATTTTTTTTGATTATAGCTATTGGAATTATTTGACAGTGAAGACCCTCGAGAGAGGGATTTTCTTAAGACTATTCTTCATAGGATATATGGTAAATTTCTTGGTCTGAGGGCCTATATCAGGAAACAAATAAATAATATATTCTATAGGTAAGATTTTGTTTTTATTGAATTTATTCTAAAGAAATCAACACTTTAGTTGACATTTATACAAGTGACTTGTGCTATTGATTTTTCTTTTTGTTGCTATTTTTCATGTTTTTTCTTCATCTTAATAGTTGTTAATTGGCTGAAATCCAAAATAACTGTTTATATACCCGTTGATTTTTTTTTTTTTTAATAACATAACATCAATATTCATTTTGTAAATGTTTAAAATTGAGTAACAACTAAAGCTTACTTAGAAAGGAATTTCCTTAATTAGGTAAATTGGAAAGGAAGTAACAATGATAATTAATTCCTGTTGAAATGGTGTATAACGGGTCAAAATATGGACTATTTTGTCATTTGTTGGACTCTACTGCTATTTGAGAAAGGACTGTATTCCGTATGCAAAGAAGGTATATATAGAAATACTATATGATATACTCAGTGTAAACTATGGATGCACAAGAGGCAGGTTGACAGAAGGCAGACTTTGCATGGGAAATGCACAGGAGTAGTTAACATGATACATTCCTTTAGATGCACAGATGGCTTCCTAGAAATTGTTGATAGCTTTTATTGCCTTGTTGACCTAATAGGCAGTGGTGGTGCATGTATTTCAAAAGCATAGTGATGAGTGAGACTGGGTTGGAAAAAGTTAAGGGAGCTATCGGTAACAAAAGGTCTTTTTGAGTAGAGGGTAAATTGAGTGATGGCTCGTGTATGAAGTGTTACACTACATGGTAGCAAGAGATAAGTGGGGGGGGGCTGGGTATGTTCTGCTGGATGTGTAATGTTAGTGTGTATGAATGATGGAGCATAAATGAGCTGAGAAAAGTTAGAGCAATCAAGTATTGTAATTGTACCTAAGAGAGAAGACTATGCTGACAGGCTGTACTGGATTACATGCACTTAGAGCAACCTTGAATGCTTATATAAATCTGCTTTTTTTTCAGTAGGAATCTTATTTCATAATGTAATAAATAGTTTATTTGCTATGGCATTGAGATGTCTTTTTATTTCAAATATCATTCAATATAGGTAGATTATAACTTCATTTCCCTAGTTATCAATTTATAAATTTTCAATTAGTGACTAACTATCTGGTGAAAATTGTAAAATCAATTAGACATGATTGTGTGGTTAAGAAGTTTGCTTGACAACCACGTGGTTTTGGGTTCAGTTCCACCTTGAACTAATGCCCTCTACTATAGCTCCAGGCTGCCAAATCTTGTGAGTGGATTTGGTAGATGGAAACTGAAAGGAGCCTATCATATATATGTATGCGTGTGACTGTCTGCTTATTTTAATATTGCAGAATAGTTGAAACAAGCATTGTCCTTTGTTTCCATTCTTCTATGAAAACACATCTGGCCATAGAGAGATATTACCTAACTTAAAAATAGGTGAGGGTTGGTGACAGGGAAGGCATCCAACCATAGGGAATCTGCTTCAACAAATTATATCTGACCCATGCAAGCATGGAAAAAGTAGACATTAAAATAAGGAGAATGAGAAACTGCAAGTGGCAAAAATGGTGATAAACCTATTTAAAAGGGGATAGATTGTCAAGTTTGCATTATAGCATATTGAGTAAAAAGTATAACTGTGGTGTCCAAAAGTTGTTCTGTGAAGCAGTTAATCCTTTTTGTATTTACAATTTTAACTTTGTTTAAAACAGAATTATAGATTGCACAAATTGTAGAATTTCATAAAATGTTTGCTATAAAAGAATAGCAAACATTTTATGTTGACAACATAAAGTTGTGCTTGATCAGCTAAGTTCATTTTAAAAAAAAAAACATTTTTTAAAATCTCATTTTTGCTTGCCGAGTTGGGAAGATGAGGTATTGCTTTCCAAGACCAGAGAGCTTGATGCTATTAGTGTTCCATTAAACTGTTGCAGGTCAACACCTACAGGAAAGACATAAGGAAGAAATTCTTGAGGCTCTATGTTCTGGGGAGGAAGTACTTACTGGGTTTATTGGTTAGTATAGGATGAGGAATGCAATGGGGATTGGACTCAACAAGGAAGATGAGTGGGTCTTTAAAACATCTTATATTAATTATTTGAATTTTGTTAACTAATTTGATATTTCCTTGATTCAGTAGCAAAAACTAGAGAAATAATGAAAATTTAACAGTAATATCTTGATTTGGTGAAATAATTCTAAGGAAGCATTAAAAAATGTATAAAAGCTAACAAGGAAAATGAAACCTTGTTGATATAGATTGAGATATCTCTTTCAGGTTCTATTACTTCAAGGTCTGACTCTTAGGCCAAATTTTGCTCTATCTATTGATTAATATTTTTCATAGAAAATTGTTATCGTTTGCTACTTAACCTGTAAAGAACTAGAATTGATCCACTTGTGTTAGCCGAGACTTATATTGGCAAATATTAAAATATAAATGAATGAATTCTCTCCTAAAAGTACAGTGTTATAGAACAGTGAAAGTTAAGGAGCATGAATGTATGTTTATTCATTAAATGAGGTGTGTGATAGAGTAAATCTATTTTGGTATGCATTGTCAGTGAACATGGTAAATATATCCAGAGTGGCTTTGGATAAAGAGGCATTCTGAAGAAACAACTGAAGCAATGTACTTCTTTGAAGGAAAGGAGAGAAAATTATGATTTGAAGAGTTGTCAAGAAGAAAAAAATGTCTTCAAGATGGG
The DNA here is from genome assembly GCA_027564515.1 of Octopus rubescens. Classification (NCBI taxonomy): domain Eukaryota; kingdom Metazoa; phylum Mollusca; class Cephalopoda; order Octopoda; family Octopodidae; genus Octopus; species Octopus rubescens. Next base: position 12,726,581 of record JAOPUL010003389.1, on the reverse strand, counting down.
TGGGAAGTGGTGGTGGATGTGATGTTATTAAGAATGTTAGCAGTGTTATGAATGTGACCAATGATTAATGATGATAGAAAATAAACATTAGGTGGTTTTCAACAAGAAAGTGAACAAAATGGGATGGTGGGCAGGTAGGATAATGTTTGAAGGGCATGGAAGAATTTGTCTGTTGTATATGAGCTGTTTGTTTGTATAACTTTTGAGAAATGATGCGCTTGTGTGGAGGAGTTAGAATGAAATGGGCAAATTCTTCATTCTTAACTGTTTCTCTTTTTCTGGGGTTATTTAAGTGGCTACAAGCATCAAAATGGGATTCAACTACTCCAACCTGTCTGTTCGTTACCATGACCAAATATTTGCTAATTTCACCACCCCTATACCACAGCTTGTTGCATCAAAACTGTATTAGCACCACCTTCTTTACCTGCAAGCAGTTCACCATTTTTCGATTTCTTTAACTCCTTCCAACCTACATTATATTTCACATCTTTCTCTAACAACTCTATCAACTTCCTTGGCATTTCCATCTGCTGATCCCCCCCCCCCCCAAATCCTCTATCTTTTACAACTCTACCAACTCTCATCTCATCCCACTTAGACCAAATCAGTTATCTTACTACTCAAGACTTCCTTCCTCTGCCACCCCTATTCCTGTAACTGACATTGACTTTGAGGTCAAGTCCCACTAAATGATTCAATTCCTATAATGTAGTTACCTCAACCCTGCCATTGATACTGCTCATCCTCATGTTCTCACTGTTGACTGCACCCTTTCCCTTCTGTTTCATCACTAACCCCTGTCCCTTTTCTCTTACTTTCAATCTCTCCAGCATATAATTCTGCTACATCTTTCTTGAACACTCTCCTCTTCTTTTAAACCTTCTGGTCCACAGTTCTTTCACCCCTCTCCACATTCAACCTCTCCCTTTTCCTACTCCTACTATAAATGTGTCTCTTTCACCCCTAGTTCTTCCATGTAATACTTCATCTACACTTCCCCAAATGTCATTTACTGTATAAAATGCCAACTGTAGCTTATTGTATACACACAAATCCAATCATAGGTCTACTGATTATTTTTAGGGAGTATTTGGACATCCAATGAAATAGCACTGGATCACAACTTCTTATTGCTCATCACTTCAATTCTTCAGGCCATTTTTATATGCATATTATAGGTCCCTTGTGAGCAATAATTAATCTTCAGCTTGAACAATGTTGCTCTAAAACCCAAACATCTCTCACACATACACTAATAAATGCCCACAGATGTAGTACACGTGTGTGCATACACACACACATACACACACACACACACACAAAGTGGTGGTAAGAGCGGCTGGGCTGAAGTGTAGTGTAACAGTTGAAGAAAGTGACTGAGAGGGACTAAAGAGGAGTGTAAAGATAGGTGTAGTTAGTATGATGGGAAATAGTGCTACCCATAGTGATAAAAGAGCTGGTGAAGATATTTTGATTAGTGGGGCAGTTGCAGGTGGAAACGGTGAGGCAATTATGGGGTGTTGGAATTAGGGAGTTGTGGGGGAGTACATGGCATGTGAATGAGACTGATGGCTGTGGAAGGAAGGGGTGGAGAAGTTGTCTTGAATTGATGGGCACAAGTTGGTTGTGGATGGAGTGTATAGTTGTATGAACTGAGAGCAATTTAAGGTAGGAAGGCAGGTGGGTTTTAAGGAGTTACCAAAGTACTTTGGCCTTGTAGAGGTCAGACTGTCATACCATCCTTATTGGTGGTTTGATAGTGGTGTCATGTTGGTGTTGAAAGTAGCAACTGTTAAGGTATCTTAAACACTTCCAGATTAAAATGATCAACTGCATAATGGTACAAGCTGGTGAACAGATGGGGTCTTGAACTGTCCTAAGTTGAGTGTCCAGTGGAAAGGGTACGGTACTATTGGTGTTGTTGGGTTCAGTTTGTCTGTGATATAAGAACTTGGTATGAAACAGGAACCATTCAGAGTCACTCTGGATCTAGAATTCATTCACAGATGGAGTGAGGGATATGGAAATCCCTACCAAAGATTGAATGTTCAATTTTGGAGAATGGTAGATGAAGGATAGTCACAACCATGTGTGTTGCAATGAATGTAAGGGGTAGTAGGGGTTAATTTGGCAAGTTGATGAAACATATGAGCTTTGGTATGTAGTAGAAGTCAAAGTTGGAAACGAGTCAAGCTGATTATGGTACTCATGAAAGATAGGGATAGTTAGTGAGAATGAGTTCTGTGGAGTCGGCAGAGTAAGTAGTGGCATTAAAACAAAGATGGAAACCCTGAGGGATAAGATTATGGTCAAGGAAAATGATGTGGTTGGAAAACTACATTTTGGTAAAGAGCAAGGAATATTTCCAGTATGATAATCTGGGATTGGTGTACATCAGTACAATAAAAAGATTATATATATTTATAGTTTACACTGTGTGTGTGTGTGTGCGTGTGCACACACACACACACACTGTATTGTAAACTATAAATATATATAATCTTTTTATTGTACTATTAACTGATATTTTTAGAGCAACTTTCTGAAATGTCAACATAGCTGAATCTGAATTAAATTGGTTTGAACCATAGAGGGAAATAACCATCAGGTAATGTATACAGTGTATCATTGTTGCATGAACTTCAACACAAAACAGTATTAATGATTATATAATCTATTTAAGGACATCTTTATGATGATGTAATGTTTATTTATTGTTTTAGGTTCATTTATGAAACAGAACATCATAACGGTATAGCTGAATTATTAGAAATCTTGGGAAGGTAAGTTTGATTTTAATACTATTGATTTTATATTTTTTAATCTGTGCCCCCCCCCCCCATCTTAATGTTCAGTTTTCCATTGCTGATTTAGATCAGGCAGGTTTGCAGAACATCATACTACCATGTTGGAACTCTGCATTACTGAGGATTGACTTGCCTATCTTCTTTGGTCTTTCATTGTCAGTGTATACTTTTGAATAGTTGTTTTAAATATCAAGTGATTTAATAATAACAATGAGTTTATTGTATACAGTGCTCAGGCGTATTATAACTCTCTGAAAAGGTTAAAGGAAGGGACAGAAAGCAGATATAAATCAAGTAAAGAAAGACAGTTAAGGATAGAAGTACATGCATAGTATACAGAATAAAACACAAAAAGAAAGAAAAGTGAACAGTAAATAAGAGTCATAAAGAGGAAAGAGTGCAGAGGCACATTAGAAGTTGTGGCTGTAAAGTTTGAGAATCATCAAAGTTTTGAAGGAGGCAGTGTCTTGATAAGCTAACAACTGATGTGGGTAGTTTACTCCATGCTGTGACAATACTTAACCCAAAAAAATGTTTCTAAAAGTCATGGGTGCTGCACTGTTTTTTCATTTTATAAGCTTGTCCATGAGTGGTAGATATTGAATTCAGAAAGGTGGTCAAAGTAGTTGTTGAAAGATGGACTGTACGCTTCTACAAAGTCACTGCCAAACTTCATAACTAGTGTGTCAATGCCCAGAAAAGCAATATGTTCCAAGATATGGTGACTGACAGATGGTGCACATCTCTGGATAGCTGATTGATATTCTAGACAAGAATAGATAGCTGGTGAGTAGCTGGCAAAAGTTTTACTGCGTGATAAGACACCTTCAGCTTTTTTGATGATTTTAGAAATGTGATTTGTCCGATGCAGATCATTAACAATAATGCCCCCAAGTCATGCTCACCAGCAGACTTTTAGGAAAAAAATCTTAGTTTAATTCCTATTTTATTAAATATTAAGTGTTCTTTCCTTCAAAAGTTTATCCAATTTGAAAATAGGTACTAGCCATGTATATTTAAAAGTATTGTACCGTGGCTTTTAGAAACATATATTATAGGAAATGTATTTATTCTTTGTATAATCTAAATGTCCAAGTCAGGTTTGAAATAAGAGGAATTGGTATTTCTTTTATGGCAGTGGGATTATACTGAGTAAATTTTAATTTTGTGGGCTGTAAATTTTATTTCCAACTTCTAACTATTGTTTAGAACCCTGTTGAATGTCTGTTGATCAATATATTAAAAGAGAATATACCTTGGATATTTATTTTGTATTTAAACTATTTTTTAAAGATGTAGTAAAATGTCTTTATTTTCAATTTTTCAGTATTATTAACGGGTTTGCTTTGCCTTTAAAAGAAGAACACAAAGTATTCTTACTCAAAGTATTATTACCTCTTCATAAAGTTAAGTCTTTGAGTGTATATCACCCTCAGCTAGCATATTGTGTGGTCCAATTTCTTGAAAAGGATCCAAGTTTAACAGAACCGGTTAGTGTTTTAATTTTTATTTTTTTTTATGAGAAGTGTTGGAAATTATATAAGGACTATCTGTTACTTTTGTTTTATTTTAAATTTCAGGTGATAATGACATTATTGAAATTTTGGCCAAAAGTCCACAGCCCTAAAGAAGTAAGTCATTTTTTGTTTTTTTGTTTTACTTTTTCTTGATTTTAGAGGAAGGTGCAAGCCTTCAAAGACTGGTGAAATTGATGCTGTTAATGTTCCATTTACTATTAAGAGAAACCAGTGAGGTGATGTTCTGGGGAAGAAGGATAGGACATAGTGATTAGTTTAGCAAATGGGCAGTGGAAAGGTGAGTAGGTTGGGTGTGCATGAGTGGTGGAAGTTTGAGACCAGCCAGCTCTGAGAAACAGAACATTATAGTTGCTATAGAAAATACAGAGAGCGGAAACATCATGCCTGTGGGCCAGAGGTTGGACCCTGTCTGCTACCAAGGGAATGCAAATCAGCTGATTGGGCTTTCTCTGGATTTAGCCTTGAATATCAGTGTGTAACACCAGCAGCACTGTTCCAGGTGTAGGTGCAGGACTCCATTGTAGGCTTCACTTGAGCCTTGTAGAGTGTCAGCTGTTGTTGGGGACTAAAATATCTGTTCCTAAAGAGGAAGAGCTAGTCTTGGAGATGCAGTTCTAGCTATGCTAAGGATTTGCTTTCATCAGGAGATTCTTGGTGATAGTGAGGCCCAGCATTTGTAGCAGCTGTGTGTGTGGGGCTCTAATTGAGTGTCACTCATGTTTAGAGGGTGGTGTGGTGCAGTGATGTTTTCTTGATATGTGCAGAACTTTTTGTTGTTAAAAAAGAACTTTTTTTTAATGTTTATTGCTTTTGAAATAGATTTTTAAGATTATCATTGAAAAACTGCTTTATGTTAGTAAGTTTATATTCATTTCTATTATATGAATTTGAGACTGGGTGTGATGGCAGTTTGTTAAAAAAGATACTCTAGATAGGTATTCTAAAAGCCCTCATTAATTCTGCTGGAATGGATGGTACAAGTGATGAGGCTAAAAGAACAGATCCTCTCAGTGCTTCACTTGAGTCCACATTGTTCACTGCCAGAACCTACAGGCATACAGGAACAGGTTAAACCTACTGTAATAAACTTCTACTTGGAGGAAGGACAGCTGTGCCGAATACCTACCACTTCAGGGTCTCTGAGCTTGTAGAAAGACATTGCCCTTATCAGAATGTGCAGCCTGCTCCTCTACTAGGTAGGTGTATGGTTGGAACAGTGATCAATACTTCACATTTAGTTTGATCAACTACCTACATCTAGATCTGCTAGATCAGACGTAATCTAGTGTTATTGTAATCAGTGAATACACAAAAGTTTTGTGGAATTTCTAGTTGACTAAGCATTAAGACAGAAATTGGGTTGCACCAAATACACCATAGTAGCTATCAGTAAGAACACTATGGACTGTTTAGTAGTAGATTGGAGTTTGCAGCTTTTGAATCTCCTTTTTTGTATATAGTGATCTTGAATACTTGATTGTTGTGTCATCAGTATATATACTGAAGGTGAAAAATGGTTGGAGAATGTTTACTGTTGTGAAGTTAGTTATCTGCCATTCCTGGCAGTTTCTTTTGAAACTTACAGATTTAGTTTTAATGATTTTTAAAAATTTTGTTTAGAAATATACTTGAAAACTTTACTGATATCTTCTGTTACATCTATTATTGTGTGCAGGGGGCATTTTTGTTATGTGGAAAGATTGGAAGCCATGTTAAGTGGTAAAAATAACATCTTTATAATAAAATATTCCTATCCCACTTTTCAAAAAAACTTGGATAGCATATAGAAAGAGCATATAGCAGGTATATAGGTGTTCTAATACTTTGTGCGCTAAAATGATACAGGATCAAGACATGGAATACTGCAAGAAAAATTAAACCTGATATTTCTGGGGTTTTTTAATAATTAATAGAAATATTTTATATTATTAATAATGTGATGGCAATTTTCCCATGTACCCCTGCATATCTAACAACAAATTTTTTCATTATATGCAAACCCCCAAATTTTATGTCTGTCCCCCTCATTCTTCACCCTGGTGGCAAATAAAAGAAATCATTATTATTATTATTAAGGCAGTAAACAGAATCATGTCAGACAAAATGCTAGTGGCATTTCTCCTGGTCTTTATTTTCTGAGTTCAAATTCCATCAAGGTCAACTTTGCATTTCAGCCTTTCAGGGTCAATAAAATATGGACCAGTTGAGCACTGGGGTTAATGTATTCAACTGCCCTCGCCCTCTCCCTAAAATTGCTGACCTTTTGAAACATTATCGTTATTGTTGTTAACAATCCAAGATCAACTTTGCCATTCATCCTTTTGGAGTTGATAAAATAAGTACCTGTTGAGAAGTAATCAACCAGCTCCCTCCCCAAAATTTGAAGCCTTGTACCTATAGTAGAAAAATTATATTTCCATGCTAATATTTTTCATTAAATATAAAAGTTATGGAATTAGAAAATATACTTAAATTTGATTCTATTTTAGGTCATGTTTTTGAACGAATTAGAGGAAATTCTGGATGTCATTGAGCCTGGAGAGTTTGTAAAAGTTGTACAGCCATTATTTAGACAATTGTCAAAATGTGTTTCTAGTCCCCATTTTCAGGTTAGTAGTAATATTTTTTAATAGAAATTCATTATAAAGAAATTATAATTTCTATTTAACACTTTAGTATTTAAACCGGCCATATCCGGCCCAAATACTCTACTTATTTTATATCTTACACCTACTCTATGATATTATTCTAAAAAAATATTATCACATCTTAATTTTAAAGCTGCAAGAAAATGCATGACGAATTCAAAAGAATATAAATGAATAAGCATTACATTTGACAGAGTAATCTGAATGCTAAAGGGTTAAATCATTAAAATGCGATTGTATAATGAATATCTTATTTTTTTTTTATTTTTGTTTAGGTTGCTGAAAGAGCCTTGTACTTTTGGAACAATGAGTACATCTTAAGTTTGATTAATGAAAATGTCGCTGTTATTCTCCCTATAATGTTTCCTGCACTTTATATGAGTAAAGAACATTGGAATAAGTAAGTTACAGTGATTTTCTTTTTTATCTTTTTTTTATTTATAATTATTTACAAAAGATGGTTAAATCTTGTTTTGTTTTTTAAAAAATAGTTCTTAAAAAAGTTTATGCATTTTCATCAGCCCTCAACATTTTAAGGGTTTTTTAAAGAATTAAAAAAATTATAACTTTATGATATGGTACTTTCAAACCTTGTCTACAGCTGTCTTTAATCAGAATTGAGAATTAAATATGATTCATGGATATTTTGCTTGTGTACAATCCAGTTTTCAATTGGACATGGTTGTGTGATTTAAGAAGTTTGCTATGCAATTATATAGACTCTTATTCAATTTTACTATTGGGCACTTTAGGAAAGTGTCTCCTACCAAAGCCTTGTAATTGAATTCTGGTAGAAAGAATCTTTGAGGAAGCCTATCAGAGAGAGACTGTACTTGTTCTTGGATCGTCTATTTAACCTGTTGTCTGATTTAACACCACTATATATTCTTTGGTTGCCTTTTAGTGGAATTGACTCTGATGCAACCATTTGGGTTTGGTCTGTGGTCTGGATAACTACTTTCTACAAGCTTGGTGGCCCTGAAGAGGGTCAAAGGATCTGTCCTATTTCAATAAAAAAAAAGTTATTTAGAAGATATTTCACATCACTATATCGCAGTATAAATACACGTTAATCCATGCATGTTTTATTCAAGCTGTTTTTCATATCAAGCTATTGTTTGTATATAGCCATCTATGTATCATACTTAATGCAGATACATCGCAAAAGGCAAAATAACAACAATATTCATCCAGAGATAATCTGATAGACGTACTGTGTTTCAAAACACAAATACATTTGTAGCAGATGAAAATCATCTAATTGGGCTTTGTCAGTAGCATGTACCCACTGCCAACCATATGCTAAGACAAAATCCATACAGGAAAACAGTGATTGAAAAGTCACTTGTGTGTTGCAATTAGCCACCCATAATGGATATTATTTTTAGTTTGTCATCTTGTGTGTGTGTGTGTGTGTGTGTGTGTGTACTAATATTACTCATCTGTAAATCAGTGACACTGATGTTTTATAGATATTTAAGTATTTAAATTGTGACATTTGGTGCTGCATAATATATGAAATATGTAGAGAACATTTGTTATCAGATCTGAATTGAGTCTGCAACTTAATGCAGAATTTAACATTTTAGCAATTTTACTATTCTCTTCTGGGAGAAATCTGGTTCAATTTTCCATTGTTAATTTTAAATTAGCTGATGGATTATTTTATAAATAAAACTTTTTTTTCATAAAGACTGTAATTGATTAGTCTCTTACTTTTTAATGAAATGTTTTTTGTTTTTTTTTTCTGTTAGAACAATCCATGGTTTGATATATAATGCATTAAAATTGTTCATGGAAATTAATCAGAAATTATTTGATGAGTGCACCATTCAGTATAAAGCAGAGCGACAGAAGTAAGTATACCTTTCCAAATATTTAAAGGTTTCTATCAGGATTTTATAATTTCCAGTCATTGATTTCCATGACAACTTATAAGTTACAACTATTCAAAACATGGTCTTTTGTATGTCTAGATATCTTTAGAGGGAAATATTACCTAAACTATTTGAATTGCAATTTTTGGTGTATAAATTAGCATTTAAAATGTTTACTTCAAGAATTTTGTCTTAAAATTGTAAACCAGTTATTGATACTAACCCCACAAAATCACATAATGTGTGTGTGTGATTGTTGAAAGAACAAATAGTAAAATCAAGGACTACAAGCTTGATAGAATGTTCAAGAATTGGAAACAGAAATGCCATTTGCTGTATGATTTTACTAAATCTGAGAGCATTTCCAAACATTAAATGATTATTAATCACTGATATGACCATCAGGTTGATAACTGATGTTGTTGATCATCTGCAATATAAATTAATATCTTCAAAAATTATCTTCATGCTCTTTTGTTATCTATACACCTAAACTGGGGAAATATTCAACCAGCTATAACAGCAATTATGATACTCTGTATGCAGCAGTGATTGGACACTGATGTCTTAATGTCTGAACCATAACAAAGACCATCTGATACAAACACAATAACAGTTCCAACATCATTCATTCTCTCTTTGACTCTGGTTCAATTACATTCAATGCCCTGCATTATTTAACTTAGGAAGCCTGCAGTCACTTTCTTGGTAACATTGCTTGCTGGCAGAAGTAAAGTAGCTATTCAGTTACATGAAAAGTATTGCATAATTAACATAAGTTGTTATAGAAACAGTTGCTTAAATACTACTGCTGCTAATGCATGCTTATCTAGTTAGCAGGTATTTTATCTTGAGATTTTGTGACAAGTCCCCTCAAATCTCAAAAATTTTACTTAGGATTCTTGTAGAATATATGATGCCACTTTTCTGCAGGTCAATAATGCAAGTGTCAGTTCTGATCTCTTTCATTCTTTTTGGTAGCATTTTGAGTGTTGTGCCAAGTGCACCAATTACTACAGGAATAATTGTTATTTTGGTCTTCTGGCTAGATCCTGATATTTCTCAGTTTTTTTCAGTTTCTTTGGTATCAACTCTATCACAGGAATTGTGAAATTTATGATCTTACACTGTTAGTTTATTTTGTCCTCTATAATCATAGCAGTCTTTATGGGGAAATCCCAAAAGATTTTGTAATACTCATTTTCTATCATAGCCTCTTTTCTGTTGTTTTGAAGCCATACACACAGCAAACATTCCAATGCAGTCTTTTGCCTAAACTGTCATGTCTGCATTTATACTCCTTTTGTGCTAGTATACTGCACTCACTCAAAAGGTGATTGATACTTTTGTCTCCTTTCCTGCAAATTTTACATTTGCTGTCTGGCTAAGTTTTGTTGATCTTTGCCTTTATCAGGTTTATTCTTAGGGCTTGTTCCTGAGCAGCTATAATTACCGTTTGTCTCTCATTTCAAGATCCCGTCCAACACAGAGCCAGCGATCCAACATTCTCAATTTGTTGCATGAATTGACCATGTAGCTCCATTTCTTTCCATCCGTTTGCTGTGTTCTTCCTTT
>JAOPUL010003389.1:12671394-12684694 GCA_027564515.1 Octopus rubescens | reverse complement strand
GGTGGTCTCCAGATGAATTCCAGAATGTTCTATGTACAAATGTGTATTTGTGTGTGTGTGTGTATATATATATATATATATACGTGAGTAAGCACATGAATGCAAAACAAGGTGGAGAAAAATAGCACTCGAATACCAAAGGTAATATGCTTTTATTAAAGCTGCAAAAAAATCTTCATGAACTGTTACTCAGAGTTTCATGTTCCTGTTCATCGAACAGTTGTATGGACAGAGTATGGATCACAACTGTCCAATGAACGGGAACATGAAACTCTGAAGAACAGTTCGTGAAGATTTTTTTGCAGCGTTAATAAAAGTATATGTATATATATCATCATCATCATCCTTTAACGTCCATTTTCCATGCTGGCATGGGTTGGATGGTTTAACCGGAGCTGGCAAGCCAGGTGGCTGCACCAGGTTCCAGTCTGATTAGGCTTGGTTTCTACAGCTGGATGCCCTTCCTAATGCCAACTACATTACAGTGTGTGCTGGGTGCTTTTAACGTGCTCTTACTGGTAATCATCATCATCATCATCGTTAAAATGATGATGATGATGATGATGATTACCGGACTCTTGACCCTAGTGCTTTTTACATGGCACCACACAGACGGACTCAGGGACAGACAGACATAAGGACCGGGGTACACATACACCATGGACAAATGATATATGTAGACCAGGAGGTGGGGGGCCGATACATATAGACTGAGGGCAAGCGGACATGGAATTGTTGGTCAGCCGGACATATAGGCTAGCGACAGACAAGACATATAAACGAGGGGGAGGTGGGCATATAGCCCGGGGACAGACAGACAAATACGGAGTACATAAATAGATATACATACTCCAGTGCGCCTGGACCCTCTTCGTAGAGCAGTGGGGATATTTTTATACAGTGAGGTAGAGTGGGAACTCACATCCGAGGACATATCTTCACACTTCCTGCACAACAAAGTAGCGACAATTGAGAATTGTATTTTGCAATCCCTTGGCACTTTGTATTGCCAGTAAGGCTTCGCTTTCTCTAACTGGCCACTTTTAACCCAAGACTCTCAATGCGGCCATCTCTTAGCAACTGAACTCTCGATGTGGCCGCTTCTTAGCAACTGAACTCTTGATGCGGCCGCTTCTTAGCAACTGGACTTTCGATGCGGCCGTTTCTTAGCAACTGGACTTTCGATGTGGCCGTTTCTTAGCAACTGAACTCTGAATGTAGCCACTTCTTAGCAACTGAACTTTTGATGCGGCTGCTTCTTAGCAACTGTACTCTCGATGTGGCCACTTTGTCGATGCTACTGCCTCCAGCAACAAGGCTTTGTTGATGCTGTCGCCTCAGGCAACAGGACTTTATTAATGCTGCCACCACAAGCAACAAGACCTTGTCGATGCTGCCGCCTCAAGCAACAAGACCTTGTCGATGCTGCCGCCTCAAGCAACTAGACTTTGATGATGCTGTTGCCTCAGGCAGCCTTGTCGATGCTGTCGCATCAAGCAACAAGGCTTTGTCGATGCTGCTGCCTCAAGCAACAAGACTTTGTCGATGCTGCCGCCTCAGGCAACTAGACTTTGATGATGCTGTTGCCTCAGGCAGCATTTTCGAGGCTGCTGCTTCTTTGCAGCAAGTTTTTCTCGTTGTGGCCACTACTTAGCAACTGAACTCTCAATGTGACTGCTTGCAACAGGACTCTAGATGCAGCCGCTACTGCTGCCTTGGCAACAAGACTTTGTCGATGCTGCCACACTAAGACTTTCTTGATGCGGCCACTACTTAGCAACTGAACTATCGATGCGGCCGCTTCTTAGCACCAGGGCTCTCGATATGACATTTTGATGCTGCTGCTTCATAGTAACAAGCCTTTATCGATGCAACTGCCTTAAGGCACGAGACTTCCACGATGCAGCCGCTTCTTAGCATTGAACTCTCGATACTGCTGCTTACTTAGCCACAGGACTCGACAACGCAGCCGCTTCTTAACACAGGACTCTCGATGCGGCTGCTTCTTAGCCACAGGGCTCTCAACCCGGCTGCTTCGTAGCCACAGGGCTCTCGACCCGACCGCTTCTTTGCAACAGGACTCAGTGCGGCCCTCGGACTTCTGATGCTGCCACTTCATAGCAATAGGACTCTCGATGTGGCCACTTCTTGGCACTAAGACTCTAATCTCGACTCAGCTCCCATTCTTAGCCCAGACTCACAGTACGGCCGCTTCACAGCCCCATGACTCTCTAAAGTGGCCACAGCAGCAGGTCTTTCTCGATGTGGCTGCTATATATCAATAAGACTATCTCGATGTGGCCACTTCATAGCAACAGGACTGTTCAGCCTCCACCAGCATCATGTGGCCAAACCATCGTAATCTTCTCTCTTGCACACTACATTTAATTCCTCTTATGTCTAGCTTCTTTCTTAGTTCACTGACACTCTGTCTCACATGTATACTTACATTACACATCCAATGTAGCATACTAGCCTCATTTCTCTCTAGTCTTCGCATATCCTCTGACTTCAGGGCCCATGTCTCACTTCCATGTAGAATAGCTGTTCGGACACATGTGTCATACAGTCTTCCTTTTATTCGAAGAGAGAGCCCTTTGGTTGCCAACAGAGGTAGGAGCTATCTGAATTTTCTCCATCCTATTCTTATTCTAGCCACTACACTATCTGTACAGCCTCCCCCACTACTAATCTTGTCCCCTAGGTAACAAAATTCATCCACTACCTCTAAAGAGCCTCCAGGGCATTTAATAGACTTGTCTGCAGTTTTTATGGCTTGAATATATGGGTGTCTGCAATTATGCATTAAAATCTAAAAGCTTGTGTTTTGAATTCTTAATGATGTATAAAAATGTCAATTTGATATTGTCATTAGCAGACTTCATTCCATTTTCTTAATGATCTCTGATTTATCACCAAGTTTTAATGTTCTATTTTTGTTTCTTTGTAACTAATGACATTGCAATGACAAATAAAATGTTTTAAAACACGTCCACTTTACAAATCGTAGAAGTAGATATACACAACTCGTGCATTGCTGGTTGTTTTCTTCACTGCACAATTTTAAAAAGTGCTGTTTACTTGGATTTTCTGTTCTGGATGCCATTTAGCAAGCTCAGTCTCGTGTTTTGGGACATCATGTTGAAAACTCTTTGTGCAATGAAATAGCTGAATTGGTTTTTAGATTTAGATTTTATTACTAGAATATCAAATTCATTTTAGAAACTATTATCAAAGCAAGTTTTTCTTTTAAGAAATTAGGAAATTAAACATTCTTTGCAAAAAGACATTCATGTAAGTTGAAATCATTAGAAAAAGGGAAAGAAAAACTATAGAAGTTTTTATATTTTAAATATGTTTGGTGTACATTATGTGTTACAATAACAATTTATTTCTTTTTTAGCTACAAAAACGAAAGGGTAAAGAAAAGCCGCTTCTACGAAGAAAATCAGAATTACCACACGACATGACAACATTAAAAGCTTTGGAAACTCACAAGCGACCAGAAGAATTTCTCTGTTCGGCAACTGAGCAACAAGCTGCTAATTGACTGCTTACATCTGCATATGGGAAGTAGTTCAAGGCTAGTTAGACAACGGTACTTCCTCTTGTCACATGTATTGTATATTGCTGATCTGTGTGGTGCATGCTTGTTACTTACTCAGTACTTCACAAGTAAGTGGCTTAGCCAATACAGATTGCAACTTAAGGATAGAGTTGGGTTCAACATTACTTAAGTCCTAAACATGAAAATTTAATTTATGAGTGTATTATTTTGAAGATGTCTGTCACACAGACAGGAATTGTTCAACAAGACACTTGTGCATGGTTTCAAATTGGCTAGTTTGACTGGTTTTTTTTTTTTTTAACATGGTTAAAAAAAAAAAATAAAGATTTTTCCCTTCTCCACCCCTCTCATATAGCTCAGTGAAACAGGTCTATTGGCCTTAATCTACCACATTATGAACTTTAGAAGGCACAAGCTTAGTATTTTACTTTTGGGTTTCCTCCAAAATGTTCAGAAAAAAAAAAAAAAAATGAAAAAGGTAAAAAAAAAACATAAAAAAATGTTAAGATTTAGGAGTTTTTTTTTTCTGTACAAAGTTATTAATCATTCTTCTAAATTATTTTTCATTAATTTAAGATTTAGGAGTTTTACATGTAATTTGTGGAAAATTTTCTTTGAATAGATAAGGAATGTTTACATTAAAATAAAATTAAAATTTCCTTTAAAAGGAATTGATGAATATTGAATACTTTGAGAAAAAAAAGAAAAACATCATTAAAGCATTATGACACATTTTACCATATGCTTTTCCTATGTACATCTGAAGGTGAAATTGTTTTGGGTCTGTAAGAACTGCATGTCTTATTAGTTAAAAATAAATTTTCTGTACTCAAACACATATAGATACACACATACATACACACAAATAGAAATTAGTTTATTATTATTGTTATTATGGTTCACCACAAACATGTGGGTTGGTTTAAAGCCCCAAAAGATCCATTGGTGCTGCTAGAATTCAACCTGAACTTATACCTTGGATGCTTTTATGTAACAAACATATAACCAGTTAGCCCACTTGTCAAAGCATTTTACTTCCAAGAGTTCCTACCACCTTTCAGCACCTCCCAGATGGGGGGGAGGGGCTTTTCTCTTACAAATTCAGGCTTCATACTGTTAGGTTATATACAATACATGTGACTGTGCCTATTTGCTACAATTGTTGTACACTGGACCAAATGTTGCCAATATTCTGACCAAACTTCAGCAACTTCAAACAGTTTAAAAAAAAAGTCTTTTTTTTGAAAATCTATTTCATCTCCCTAAATCCATTGCAGATCACAATGGTTGACAGCATGCTAATTGTGGAGTTTTATTATTTCATTTGTAAGTTTAGCGGTTTCCTCTGCTGAGGAAATTTCCACTGCTGTTATTGAACTATTTCAGAATTAGTAAAATATCAGTTACAGTTTCATAGATTCCACATTTCAGTAATTTTGGTAACTGGTGACAGATTCATGATCCATAAACAAGACTATATAATTCTGTTTAGTTCTTTCTTTCAATGTATGTATGAGTGTGTATATAATATAATATATATATATATATTATATACACACTCATACATACATGTTCCTTTTTAATGTTGCAAAGTAATTATTTCTATATTTAGAGGATACTATTTTACCCTAATTGAAATAAGTTTCTTTGTTCATAAGACATTACTGCCCATTATGGAGAAATAGCAAGCAAAATATATTGACTGATGTGTTTTAATATATTCACTGTTGAGAGGTCTTAGAATATTTATTGAAGTGTACTATTATGTAATACTTTTTTGTGTGTATGTATGTATGTATGTATATATAATCATAGATTGAATTAATCTTTTTTTTTTTTTTTTTTTTCATAGTAAAGTCATCTAATGCATTTATTTCGATTGATAGAATCCCTACAAAAACACATTCGAAATTCATGTAAAGGGTTTTATTCATCTAGTAATTATATTTAGCAGACAGTTTGAGGCATAATCTTTTCCCAGGTAAAATGTTTATAAAGTTAAGAGAGAGTAGGGTGGGAAATGGAATTGGTTGTTATTTTATTTGTTTTGGTATATTTCAAAATTAAAAATTAAATAGATAACAGAAATGTTACATTATTAATTATCATTTAGTTTTAAAATGTTATCAGATAAGCACCAATATTTAAGAGAGCAACAGGCCCACTTAGTTCTTGCTCAACAAGTGATCCGATTACGCTACATTTGGTTTGTTGATCATTTCAGGTTCTCCAACACTAGTGAGAGGCAGTTATCCTCAAACCGGAGACCAGCCTCGAATACTTGTGGCAGTAGACTCTCCGCTAAATGCACACAAAGGCCAGATATTGGTGGTGTCAAACACAACAATGAATTAAGTCTACCACCCAAGACCAGGAACATTCCCTGAGATGGGCTTCTATTTACCAAATTCCATTCACAAGGTATTGGTTGATTTGAGGCTATAGTAGGTGCTGAGCAGTTAGTTGCATTGAACTCAAATTCACGTTGTTGCGGAGCGAACATCTGAACCATCTCAGCCATTGTTCTATGGAACCCGTTTATTCAGTCTAGCTAGGTCTGGAAAGTTCTTGATAACAATCTTTATATAGTATAATAATAGAATTAACAAATATTTAGTTTATATTCTGTGTTTTTTCTCTAATTAAAAAACAAAAAGAGCTTTGGTGATATTATTTGAGATATAAGATACCATATGAAATATATAAGAACTGGAATGCATGCAGTCAAATAATTCTCTCACACATATAATATGCTTACACACACACACATACATATCCGTCCAACCCATGTAAACATGGACATGGATTTAGATCAATAACAAAATATTGTACGTTTAAGAAGTGAATAACATGTTACTCTATTAAAATTTAAAAAAAAAGATTGTCATGTTTTGCCGTTTAACAGATATGAAAAAAAAAAAATCTATGCAGTTTAAATGTTTAATGTCTGCATTAACATACAATATGTTGTAACACATGCTTAATATGTAATAAACTGGCTTAGCTGTTTTTTTTTTTTAAAGATAAATTATACATGATAAAAGAAAGTTGATTTCATTTTCTTTAGTTAAAACAAAAAAGAAATTTCCTCTAACAGTGTTATTGTTATGGCAATATTCTCACATGGTTCAATTTCATTTTTAAAAAGTTTTATTTTTGACATGGAATAAATTGGTTTGTAAGAGTTTAATATATTACACACACACACACACGCTTTCTTTCACATCCCTTCTTTCACACACACTAACTAAAAACTATGCAGCAGTAATTTCCAGTAATTTCATTACTGTCATTCTTGAATATATCTTTAGTTTTTAAATGTTCCTATCTCTTTGATACTAATTATAACATTCATCCTCATCATTGCTACCGTCATCATCATCATCAACACATCATCTCAAATTATTATTTTTTTTGTCTTGAATTTTGTTCAGCATTTCTAATTAGAGAACATATGTATGCTATTTTCCTGTTTGATTTCTGTGACAATCTTTTCCCCATACAGTATATATATATATATATATATATATATATAGTGCTGTTCCAGCCAGTGTGGTCAAAGCCTTTGACTGGAATTAGTAAAAGTATTGGTGTAAACTGAGAAAGGGAAATCAAGATGTATACACACACACATGGTAGTTTATTTATTGATTCAAAGCTAAAGCATCCTTCCATTCGTCTAAACATTCGCCAGGATGTTGGCATGAAGTTTTCTTGTGGGGGAAAATAAAATGAAATTTGGGGTAGGGGCGAAAAGGGGGGGGGGTAAGAAAGTTCTGAAACTTAAATTAAAAACTAATTTAAAATATATATAAATACAAACTCAACAAAACCTAAAATTATGATTGAATTTGGAAGAGGTTTACACGGAATTGTAAAATTAATCTGAAGTTTCTATTTATTACAAGGAAATTTAAGTTAAATCCATTAATACTTAAGGATGAAATTGGCTTTTAATAAATAAAGTGTGTTATTATTTATTTGAACTTAATTGTTTTATGACAATAAGATCTTCATTTAGATTTGAATTATTTAGTTATTACTGCTATATATTTTTTACTTCATTTTATTTTTATAGAAATATTTGAATAACAAATAAAGGCAATTTATAGTAAACAAAAATGACATTTTTGACGAGCTTATGCTGCTTGTTCTAAAATCAAAGCTATATTGCTCTCAAATTATATGTAGGTAATAAATAAATAAAAAAAGAATGAAGATCACATTTAACCCATTATCTGAAGATGGAAACAGTTTGATCAGTGGCATGCTTATTTGTATGGGGCTAAGAAAAAAACATTTCGAAATTGTATTTTTTTGTTGGAGGGTCAAGCAGGTTCATAATTGTAATTTTAAATCATTTTTCGTTTGTCTAGTTCAGTGTAACTTCTCACCTATTGGATAGAAATTTTAAAATTTTAAAGATTTATGGAAATAAATAATAAAGTGAATAAGCTTAATTTTTTAGAAATAAAATATGTGATTGTGATACATTTTTGACTAGACCTTCGTTTATGTAAATTTTATGTTATTTTTTTTCTTACGCTCATTGTCTTCATCTTTCTTGGTTTCATGAAATTGGTAACAAGCCTGTGTCACAGGATAAGGAATATCTTGCACCCATTTCATGAAAGAAATGAAACTTCCACAGTGTGTGTGTGTATATATTATGTATGTGTGGTACATGTGGTTAGATGATGGCTTGTATGTATGTATGTGTGTGTGTGTGTGTGTGTGTGTGTGTGTATATATATATATGCACATACATGTGTGTTTGCATGTCTGTATATGATATGTGGCTTCTTCCCGAATTTATCTCCGAAGCCATTAAGTCTGGAATCAAGTTTACATTCTGGACAATTGGAAATGCAAGCTTGTATGAGTGTTTACTATTGGTGCATGATTTTCTTTGAGAAGGGGGAAAAAAAAAAGTTTTACATTACATTATTAGGCCTTTCTGTCTAGTCCAATTTTTTCTTCTCTCCCTATGCAGCATCTCATAATACATTTTTTTTTCAAATCTACATCATTGGGGTGATGTTTGTTTGCTGTAAACAATTGAGAATGTGCTACATCATGTTTATGACAAGCTGTTATCACAGGAACTATGTCAAACTAAGAAATAAAGTTGTCAAATCTTACTTTGGAATCTTTTAATATTCCCTTGTCTTTAAAAGTATTAGTGTAGATATTATTTGTTTAAATGTTCAGTAAATTATTTTTCTTTGTTTTTCTTTTGGATAGGTGGCAAATAACCTTAATTGTTTTAATTAATGTTCTTTGTATAGTATAAAATAAATCAGTTTGTGTGTGTGTGTGTTACCATCATCATAATGGCTATTTTTCTGTGCTTGCATGGGTTGGACAGAATTTGAGGTGAATTTTTTAGTTGGATGCCCATCCTGTCACCAACCATCACCTGTTTGCAAATCAAATCAAATGTATTGGCAGAGAGCAGCAAAAATACTGGGGCCATGTAAAAAGTAAGGTAATATTTCCTCAAAATCAGACACGCCTCAGAAGATTGGAAACAAGGACACCGCTTGCATGACAGTGACACTTGCTTACAACTATCACACAATGAATAGGCAAGGTGACAGTAACACACACATATTTGCACACATAATGGACTTTTTTGTTTCCATCTACCAAATCCACTCACAAAGCTTTGGTTGGCTGAGGGCTATATAGTGGAAGACATTTGCTTAAGGTGCCATACTGTGGGACTGAACCCAAAACGGTGTTTGGAAAACAAACGTTTTACCATACAATTACATTTGCAGCTAAAAATAAAGGTCTTGTTTACAGTACCTTGGTTTCCCAAACGGTCACCCATCTAACTAGGCTTGACATTGCCTAAGTTCAGTGATCAGACAAGAACCAGTGTTTTCAATGTGATATGGCTGTAAACCATATTCATATTTATATATATATATATTGTGTGTGTGTGTGTGTAAAATCAGTTATATTTTTTATTCATACGTGTGTGTGGTGATGAAGCAGACATTGGAGCTTGATGTAGTCTCTGGCTTATCAAATCCTATTGAATTGTCCAACCTATCCCAGTATGGCAGACAAACAGTAAATGATGATTTTTAAGTGTTCGTGTGACACACACACATATAGCGCTAGATATCTTGAAAAGTAATATTAGTTGATTAAACTTAGAAAATTGAAAGTATATAAGTGTTGAAAGTTTGAGATGTGAGGTTTTAATGGAGTTATACATAAGTTTCATTTGTCTGAAGCCATTAAGTATTTTAAAACTTTGGGGCTGGAAAATATTAAGTTTGGTTTTAGCACTGTCACAACCAGCAAATGGAAATCTGAAGCGGTTTGAATTTCCAAATTGGTAAAATCTGAATTAGAACTTAGTAATTCTTTTATTTCTTAAAATTCAAATCATTTCACTTTTCATTTGATTCAAATTGTAGTTCAGCCTCAAATTATATACATTCACCTTACTGGTGCCACATAAAAAGCACCCAGTACACTGGCATCTAGAAGGGCATCCAGCCATAAAAACCATGTCAAAACAGAATTTAGTGCTGTCTTCTGACTTACCAGTTCCTGTTGATCCATCCAGTCCATGCCAGCATGGAAAATGGACATTAAATGGATAAGTGTTGCATTTTGCTTTATGAAAATGCTAGTTTTATCAGTTTAAAAATATTAAAACTGCAGGGATGGAAAATTGGGGAGTTGAGTTGAAATTTCTTCACTTATTTTAAAGGACAAAATTAATTAGAAGTTATATATTGTTGCTTTGATATTTCAATATCAAAAACTTTGATTTAAAAAAAAAAAAAGACATTTGGTATTATTAGAATAGAGGATAGTTGCATGTTTGAAGTAAAGTTATTTAAAACTGCACCTTGATGACAGACATTGAGAATTCAATGTAAAGGCTGGTAGTGTTTTTTTTTAAATTTCATTTCCCAAGTGAACATTCGGAAAGTAAAGGAAATATTATTTACCAGACTGGAAGACTAAGAGATATCTTTAGCTTTTAATATAAGTTAATGCAGGTACTGTGAATTAGAGAATGGAAGTAGCTGAAACTGATCAGTTTTTCTCTTTCAGTTTTTTCTTTGTGTTTTTAGATTCAATAAGATTATTTTTTTAAAATTACAATTACTGTTCTTAGATCCTTGTTCAAATTTTTACCTGCTTCTGATTCGCAATTTTTACATTGAAACGGTTTTTTAAAAAAAATATGATTTTCTAAAAGAAAACTATATTGTATGTATGTATAGTTTAATTTATGACCCTATAAAAATTTGAATTTAAATGAGGCAAAATGAAATAGTTAAAGAATTAAAAAGTAAACTTCTGTATGGGAATGTTTTAAAAAAAAAAGCTGTTTATTTAAGTGTAACTGTGAAAATGTGTGTTTAGAACTATATTTTGCAAACAAAAAGTTATTTCAATATTCTTAGATTAATTTTTATGTAGCAGATCATTTAAATTTGGAAATAGAAAACCAATTTGGTTATCAGTTTGTTAAAAACAAAAAACCCAAAATCTTATTGCTGGTCAATATAGATTACACCATATTTTTCTATTCATTACAAACTGTTAGCAAATTACATTTTTAAAAATCATTTGCTATCCAAATTTTTTTTAGTGAATTTACGCCGGTTTACATTTGATTTTTAATACTGATGCTCTTGATTTTGATAAACTTATTACTCAAAGCTTGTACTGTTTGGGGGTTAACCTGTACTGAAACTGAGCCGTTAGCTTAGCTAAATAGCTGAAATTATAGATTACAATTCCTTATAGAATTTGACATATTTCATCAACATTGTTTGGTTCAATATTTTATTCTTTAGACTGGCATCAGTCTTTTTCACTATAGAATTTTTGCATGCTTACATTTTTTTTTTCTTTTCTTTTTGGCTAAATGATGTTTTAGATATCTGTTGCACAAGAAATAGAAATTAAGATATACATAACAGGAATAAGTTGTTTATTTAGAACACATCAATTCTACCTCATTTTACTGTTGATATGATTGCTTGCTGGTAGTGCCAGTGTAAGACGGAAATGGTTGTCATTACCACTTTCAGCCATGAATAAGTGGTTTGATCTTCTATCTTGGTAATTGTTTCACAGGCACCTTCTCCAGAATGGAATATTGTTACCATATTTACCATCTAAGTTTGCCTTGAATTTCCACAAATACAAGATAGTCTCCAATGTTTAACTTAATCTTGTCATGTTTTAGTTGAAAAATGTACCCCCCCTCTCCCTCTTTTCTTTCTTACTTGATTTCATTAAGTCAAAACCTCATCTACAGACATTTTACTGCAGTTATACATATCCATTTTAATTAGTTCATAGTACAGGGGCATTTCACTTCTCATGTGTTGACTATAAATATTGTACATAAAATATTTCTTTATAACTGTTTGGGTAGATAAGAATGGATATAATTTGGCTGTGTAACTTTTATTATTATTATTATAATTATTATTACTATTATAGCTTTATGTAACTATATTTCACATAAATGCATTATTTCTGTTTAGTAAGAATGGATTAACAAACACTTTGCAAATTTTTTCGGAAACAATAAATTTTTGGAAAAAAATATGAATAGATGGAATGATTTAAAAGGAATTTCTTTTTTTGTTTAATTTTATTTTTCAGGGAAAATTTTTTTTTTTGTAATTTTCATTTCAGATTTATTTCTATTTTAAATTAATTTAACAGATTTGTACTTGTTTATGAATGTATATTTTAAATAATTTAATTTAAAAAAAAAAAATGTTTAACTTCATACCTAGTATTTTACATCCTAACAAAAGCAAAGACAGAGAAACACAGACCTCCCGATCTTAGGTGGAATTAAAAAGAAAAAAGCTATTCATTTTATGTTTCTAACACAGATTTGGATGAATATGGAATTATAGTTTTTGCTTTTTTAAAGCTGTATTTAGCTTAGCTTTGCTGCTATATTGTGGCATGCTAACTGAAATGGATATTACATAAAAAAAAAAAATGAATTTGATAGCTAATAAAAGTTTTGAATATAAAATCTTAAACTTGATGTTTCAGTATTATTAAGATACATGTTATATGTAAATTTCAAGTGCAATGTATGATTGTGCAGCTGATGTTGGATATGCATGGTTACCTCCCTTGACACAAAACTACAAGGATTACAAAAAAATCAAAAGCAATTTGATTTTGGCTTATCCTTGTCTTTTATGTTTACTAAATCATTGATTTAATTTTTAGTAAATGTTTTTTTTTTAATGTGCCTGCAGCTATTATATAACTTTTTTTTTTTTTTGTCCTATTACTGTTAGGTTTTGATAAGCTAATTATGTTGCTGACAAGAAACCTTATGTCACTTAATAGCAGATAAGGTCTGTTAATATACTGGTAGATATTACTTGTCTCACAACTCCATTCTTTTGGTTATCATTATATAACCATTTATTTGATTGTTTTCTAGTTTTAAAATTGTTTCATTTAGCTGCTTCATTTCAGTTCCCATTTTTATATTTTCTATCACCATATTTATACATACATCTTCATAGAATGAACCTAAAACTTTAATGAAAGCGTAATTTTTTTCTATTTCATTTCCATTCATTTAAGTGTTTTATCATTGTGTAATATTGACTTAACTACATTTGTTAAGCAATATGCCCCTCCCACCTCAGCTTGCATAAATTTCTAGAGTTGAGAGAATTTATATTTTTTACCTAAAAATTATAT
>JAOPUL010003389.1:12494635-12508446 GCA_027564515.1 Octopus rubescens | reverse complement strand
GTGTGTGTCCTTGTGTTTGTGTTTGTCCCCCACCACCGCTTGACAACCGGTGTTGGTTAGTTTACGTCCCCGTAACTAGCGGTTCAACAAAGATATCGATAGAACAAGTATCAGGCTTGAAAAAATAAGTACTGGGGTCGATTCATTTCGACTAATTCAAGGCGGTGCCTCAGCATGTCCGCAGTCTGATGACTGAAACAAGTAGAAGATAAAAGATAAAGATATATATATATATATATAAATTTATATATACATACGACAGGCTTCTTTCATGATGTTCCTTATTTCAAATAAGGGGAATAACCTTGATTTAAAGCAAAGAATTTTATACAATGGAGTAGGTAGCCGTTTAACCTCAGATAATCCCTATCGCATTGACCTATGATTAAAGGCGTTCCGGCCGTTACATCACTATCCCATCAGAAACTATATTAACCAAAGATATATATAAATAAATAAATATATATATATATATATAGCATAACAACGCTGAAATTGTTAAGCATGGTATGTAACTCTGTATACATATGTTTGTGCTGATATGTATGAATATATGTGGCTGTTAAGTGCCTTGTGCGAAACTCTCGGCTCTTGAGTCACTCTGCTGCATCTGCTAATACTAATATAAAATATGGCTGTATATTAGTGACAGAGGCAGTATTTAATACCGAGAAGTAATATTTATTCCCATTTAAACGTGGTTGTTCTGACAGAACATTCACGTTTAAATGGGAATAAATATTATCCCTCTATATATGGCAGTATGTGTGTGTAAGAACCTTGTCTAAAATATAGAAAACACTTTTAATTATATAATTCAATCTTGGAAACCTTTATTTCGGAAACCAACTTATTTTTATTTTTTAAGTTGATTTTAACATATTTAATAACACTTGTCTTTGATCTTAGCCAAAAAGCAAAGAAGCGAACAACAAAATGTTAATTTCACAATTAATAACGTTTGAAAAAATTTAGTCGTACGTGAGTTACCTCCCTTGCAATATTGTATTTGTTGAAATTTGTGCTTCAATTCTGTGGTTGCGGTTACCGCAGTCATTGTTGTGGCCGTTTAGCACCAGGTGAACTTTGAGCAAACAAACCTATGATGATAAGCACTCTAACCTGGACTATTTCGTCTTTTAGAGATATCCAGGCGTCCGTTATCTAATATGATTTTTTGCACATTTGACTGTTATTTCTTTTGTGTGGTTAAGATCTAACAATTCATCAGTCAGTTATTTTACAGTTTATGAAGAATAACGTCGTTTGTTACATACAAGCTTCTTTTTATGTAGCAATTTTAACAAGAATGTGCTAAGATCAAAGACAGAGTAGTTTTTGTTTGGCAACACCGACTTATTGGTTTTCTCGTTGATGTTTAATTTTAATCGCCGGCATACGTCCCTGAAATGTATCCGTATAAGATAAATAGTCGCTGGTTAAGTTTCGCCATTCACTTAAACAATTTCGTTTCAGTTTGGTATCGACATTTACTAGATGCACGTTGATTTCGCAACGAGCCCATGAGAGTGAAATGATATACCTTATTACCCGAGTTGCTGAGTTAACCGTTGGTAGAGAGGACTTAGCAGATGTCGTTGGTTAAATCTCCGGATCCACATTGATGACGAGTTAGTGGGAAGCGATATTAACAGTGCCGTGGTCCCAAGCTAACTGAAGAGCAGATGCGACATAACTGGTAGTGGAACTGCCTTTTCGCGTTAACGCGCGCCTGGCTCTGATTGGTTGACACAGCTGCAGTACGACTGTATCATCTCATTATAGCTGACAACGCTACACTCTCGTTAATTAGTAATGCAATCAATATATCCTCGATGGATCCAACTTCCATAATAGCGATGTTACACTAGATGCGTTGTTCCAGTATCTAACCTACACCCTATTAGTTTGCTTTCATTTTTGTCGGAAAACACTGTTTCACGGGGGGAGGGGTGAAGGAGTTCTACTTTCTCTTTAATGTTATGCTCATTTACAGAAGTTACCCATGCAGAAAGGAAGTACGAACTTTAAAATTGAAATAATTTGGCGTTTCAGTTCTAGGGCCTTAAAAAAAATGAAAGTGCTGATGTTTTGCTGGGGGATAAATTAAAGCGTTTTCCTGGATGAGAAAATGTGTCATTTATTTATTGCAAATGATAATTGGATCTAATTAATATCTTTAAATACCTATTCAAATCCATCATTAGCACAACTTGAGTGACTATCGCCACGATCAAGACAAGGTTGAAAGCAATGGATCATAAATAAAAAGAAAAGTTAATCAGATTCTTTTCGTCTGCTGTTAATTGCTCTCACTCTTCTATTAGCATTTGAAATATTTGGGGTAAATTAGTTAACAGCCATGCTTTGCTCACGTTATGAATGTAATATCAAAATATTTGATGGAATCTACTTGAACTAATGGGAATGTCACACTGGATGCTTTATATCATTTATTTATAAGGAACTCTACTGTCGATGATTTTCTAACATTACTGAAAACATTTCGTTACTTAATTTGAGGAGGAAAAATTAAAATTTTGTGAAAAGAACTGTAGTGCATCAAATGGTAATAGAGGAGAACTAGAGTGATTACAGCAAATAAATAACATAGCAATACTTTTCTTTTCTGAATTTTGTTTTACATTTTTGAACTATCAATACTTTTATTGTAAACAATTGTGTGAAAGTTTTTTATATATAACATATAAACATGCAATGAAATAAGGAAAAAGAAAGAAAAACAAACAAACAAAAGAAACAACAACAATTCAACACCAAGTGCCTCAATTGATCTCACCGCAAGGTTCAGTAGAACCTACTGAAGCAAGCTAACACGCTCGTGGCATTACCACAGGCGATGGCGAGGCTAAGGTGGTGGAACAGCCAAGCACCCTCACGGGCATCACCTGACACCTCGGTTAGGCTATCCGCCAACAATAACAAGAACTTCGCCATCAGCAGCAGTCCAGCCTCTCCAAACGTCTCAAACGCTACAGGCTGGAAGAAATGATTCACTGACAGGTCCTGATATTTGAGGGCTTTGTTCAGTTTGGCAGTGGAAGCAGTGACCCTCCTATTTACCACAGTGTGCAGGATGTGGGAGGGAGCAAAGGAGTCACAGACTGTGGAGTCCTAGATGAGGCACCTACCTCTTACCTAGGGACAAAGGGTAAAACCATCTGATTTCTTCCCATCACTTCTGGATAATCCTGCTGGCTTCAGAACTGAGGGGATATGAAACTGAGCCAGGGCCCACCTAATGATTAAGTTTAGCTTGATGTGATGAGCAAAACAACCAGCATTTAGGCAGCAAGACAAACTGTGAAGGCCCGTGGAGTCGAGTGGCCTATCACAGCATCATCTCAGTCCCCCATAGACGTCAGCTCCCATTCTGAGTGCAATGGAGATGCGGAGCTCATCCAGATTGAGCAGACTACCAATGTTGACCACAGACAAGGCATCAATCCAGCCCCACAAGAATTTTGCACTTGCAGAAAGTAGGTGACACCTTGAAAATTGATCAGATTGATCGAAGAGAGAGTTGAGACTTGAGCACAGATTGTCCCATACTCTCTGCTTCTGTCTATCTTCAGCTGTGACAGGGACTGGCAAACCCAGCTCACTCCACTGTAACAGAGCTTCAGCTATCTCCTTGTTGGAGCTAGTCCATGTTGGGAAGGACAGGATGTTGCCTACCAGAGGGGAGCATGCGTGGAGAGAGGAGAGTAAACAGGGAAGAGATAGAGACCCCCAAACCGTTTTGGCAAAGCAGCCTGGTCACGAGACTCTGATATTGACCAGACTCTTGAGTTTCCCAAAGGAACTGTGATAAAGGGGAAGGAGATTGTAAACGAGTTTACAGTCTGCTGGTGTGAAGCTGGATGGTTGAGGAGCCAGAGCTCGCATTTGGAACTGTTGACGCTAAGGTCCCTACAACCAGGTTTGTCAATCATTGACCTCGCAGTTGCAAGTACCTTATCCAGAGGACCCCCCAAACAGGCATCATCAAGATACCAGACATTCAAGTTCAGGTCAGCTCCCATCTTGGTAACGTTGTCTATGCCGTGTGTGAACAGAACTGGTCACCCTGTTGGACTCCAGAGGTAGATAAGATGAGGTGGTCACCAAAGAGAAGTAGGAGGGTTCCCGATAGGCCTGCCAAGCAAAGACTGAACATTTTCAGACAATGAATATACAAGTATAAATATGTAGATATTTATATATTAACAGAGCAAACTTACACAGAGTATCTGAAATGTCAGATTATTTTCTACTCTGAAGATGGAGGCTGGATTCATCCAATGTTTGCTCCCATTACTGGTTGCATATTCTGGTGAACTAGATCTGCCAACATTATGAAGGATCTCTGAGCCCCCAGAAAGAACTGTCATACTTGTAACACCATACCTTCTTCCCTTTAATTTTCTCTATCATTTGTACTCTGTAAAAGTTTGCTCACATGGCGCAGTGGTTAGGGTGTCGGACTTACGATCGTGAGGTTGTGAGTTCGATTCCCAGACCGGGCTGGGTGTTGTGTTCTTTTAGCAAGACACTTTATTTCACATTCACTCAACTGTAGAAATGAGTTGCGACGTCATTGGCACCAAGCTGTATCAGCCACTGCCTTTCCCTTGGACAACATCTGTGGCGTGGAGAGGGGAGACTGGTATGCATGGGTGACAGCTGATCTTCCACAAACAACCTTGCTCACTTGTGCCTTGGAGGGGAGCTTTCTAGGTGCAATCCCATGGTCATTCATGACTGAAGGGGGTCTTTATATATTTATACATGAATGTTCATTGTCTGAATATTTTCAGTATTTGCTTTCTTTCTATTTACATGTATATCAAACCCAAGCAGTTTTATTTGTTTATTCGCATAATTATTTCCATATCTAGATTCCTCTTATAGCCACTGCTAAAGATGTGCTACTAAGTGTTTTCTATATTGAGAATCTCTGGATCTCATCTGTTGACTCTATGCATGTGTGTATGTTTTTGTAAATGCCTATGGCAGGACAGTGTTTGTAGTCTCTGGTCATCTCACCATGTTTTGCTTGTCAGTTTAACGGGTTTAAACGTTTTAGGGAGCAACACCTGTGTCTCACCAGCATTTGTTACTATAGTCTAATGTATTGTAACTTTCTGTGTCCTCTATTTTGTTTTTTAAGTGCAACTATATCTTTTATCTTTTACTTGTTTCAGTCATAAGACTGCGGCCATGTTGGGGCACCGCCTTGAACTTTTAGTCGAATGAATCGACCCCAGTACTTATTGTTTCAAGCCTGGTACTTATTCTATCAATCGCTTTTGCCGAACTGCTAAGTTACAGGGACGCAAACTAACCAACACTAGTTGTCAAGTGGTGGTGGGGGACAAACACAGATATATACGACGGGCTTCTTTCAGTTTCCATCTACCAAATCCACTAACAAAGTTTTGGTCGACCCAAGGCTATAGTAGAAGACACTTGCCCAAGGTGCCACGCAGTGGACTGAACCCGGATCCATGTGGTTGGGAAGCAAGCTTCTTACCACACAGCCACTCCTACACCTATATATATATGTGTGTGTATTATGAATGTAATATATAATATACACATATAAAATATATTATCATTACCATTTAACAGTCATGTCCTATGCTGGTATGGGTTGGATGGTTCAACAGGATCAGGGGAGCCAGAGGACTGAGTTAAGCTACAATGTTTGCTTTGCATAGCCTAGTTTCTACAGCTGGATTCCCTTCAAAATGCCTCCTTACAGTATGTACATTTATGATTATATTGTCACATTATATGTGTGTAATTTGATTATTGAGATTCATTGGGGGACTGTTTGTGGAGCTGAGTAATTAACCATGGTGCCTGGTGATATTGAGTACTCAGTAAGGCAATATTTTATATATATATATATATTAGTCAAGAGAGAGAAAGCAATGCCCATTACCTGTAATAGGGCTACTAAGACATGCTAGTGGGAAGAAACCTGGTTCAAATGCTTTCAACAGAGTGGACTCCAATAAAGGCACCCGATGTGCCTGGTGGTGATATTATGCCAAGCAGAAGGTTGAGTCTATCACACAAGTAGGCCATGGTGGAATTTAAACTCAGAAATACCAAATTACTGACATCCACCAATCCACTGCATTGGATTGGTATTTTGTTTGTCAACCCCAAAGGGATGAAAGGCAAAGTTGACCTCGGTGAGATTTGAACTCAAGAGTGGAGAAAGTCAGAAAATACAGCAAAACTTTCTGTCAGACACACTAACAACTCTTAATTCACTGCTACATATGTGATACTGGATACCATTAGGGAAGGATATCTTAGGTATTGAGTACTGGATCAGGGAACATGCTACCTACAAGATTGTGAGTAGTGTATCTGTGGTCCTGAGTACAGGAATGAGGAGTCTAGCATCAGATATAGAGTATTGGATAAGTGTCTTGCCGAAGATGTGTTTCTTGAAGGGCATATGAACTGTGGTTTGGAGTTTAAGTATGGGGTACTTGTCCATTGTACTGAATGTAGTGAGTCTGAATACTGGATTGACTTTCTCAGTGTGTATCTGTAGAATTTCAACTCATGCATGATAGTTTTAGAGTAAGTTATATCATTCCACATACTGTCCCTTCTCTGCCAAACTACAACAGCCACTACTCCTTGTTGCTCGCTGGTCTTGCATTGATCTGCCACCAAAACATTCCCTAGAATGTTGCCCTTTTAGATTCCATCCCTGAGGACTACCCTTACTGTGTTTGAGAAGTTACTGCAGTAAGAACAACAAATCCACTCTGGAGAAAGTTTCAGTGAGAGATACCTTGAGCATGAGCTTACCATATAAATTATACACAGAACATGTCATGGTTTACCACTCTGATCTGGGGATAAACAACAACATTTTATATACCATACTTGATGGCATAAAAGATGCACAGGTATATTAGACACAGCCCAATTTCAGGGGAAAATAGTTTTTAGAGCATTGAAGCAAATAATGTAGGCCCAGTTTTGCATATAGGACCTGGAGTGGTTTTATTTTAAGACATATTTTTTGTCATCAGAATGTGGTAAACCCAGCAGAGGAAATTCTACTAAAGAAATTTTCAGATTCCTAATTAATATCAATGTCAGGGAATTTAAGCATAAGTAATTATGCTTAATTTTTGGCACCTTCAGATGTAAATTTTTTAACAAACTTCACCGGTGGCACACAACCAGAAACAATAACATTACTGCCCATAGCTCAGAATAATTTTGTAAACATTCATGCAAACACTCACATATATATAAACTTTTCAGTTTTCATCTGCCAAATTCCCTCATAAAGCATAGGTCATCCCAGAAGACACTTGCTCAAGGCACTGTGCAATGGAACACATGATAGAAAAGCAAACTTCTCTACCACAAAGCCATGTGTACAGTGAATTTAACTGACAATATCTCTATATTACAATAATTGGGTTTGTGTCTAAGATAAAAAAAAAATCAAAAAAATCTGAAGTGAAACCCAGGAAAGTATGGCTGTTCAGATATTTTGAAAAACTTTCCAACTTAACTAAAGTAGATATATAATTCACCTTCCTAACCAATTAGTACCTGTCATTAAGGAACCTCTATGTGGTCATTCTACCTACTAGAAATAGCAACCAAAGCTGGAATGCTTTTCGGTTATTGCTGAACTGAGGCTAAACAACTAGTACCTTAGTTGTATTACAAGGGTCTTACATTGTATGTCTGCTCAATCAGTACTGACCCAAGTTTTGAATTTAATGTTGCATTACTAATAAATTCTACAATTAAGAATATTAATATTAAATTCTTAAGAACATCCACTGAATGATACAAGTATTCATAACAAGAGTAGGCAGCCACTCAATTTTTTCATTAAATTCTCTATCAATATTTTAATATACTATCCTCAAACCAAGCATAAATTCTTTCACTATACAATGTGTGCATGTTTGTTTCATAATTTCCTTAGGAGGAAGGTACCCACAAACTAGAGATCTGGCCTAGATGCTTGCAACAGAATGGTCTTCCATAATAGACACTCAAGGTGCCAAGTGATGAATGAAATCTAGTACCACCCAAATAATTAACTGAAGAGTATAAATAAGCACCTCACAAAATTAACAAATTAGAAACAAAATACTGAGTCAATGATACTCGTATGCTGGCAGCTTTGCAATGTTACTTTCATTATTTGATCAATTTGCTTGAGAACAGAAATTATCCAAAATGATTAAACCAACCTCTTTGCATGCTTATTACTTACTTAACAGGTTCCAGTCCTGACAAGATTTCAACTGACTATTGGACAAAAAAAAAAAAAAAGACCCACCTACAGTAACACCAGTCTTGTGCTCTCAAAATATTTACCATTAGATCTAATCACCCAGTAGAGTATCTTCGCAATAGATAAAAACCAATTGTTTTAATTTAAAAAGTTATCCAGCATTAAATGAATGTAAACAATAAAGTGGAACACCTCCCTAACAAGTCTAGCATACAACAATCACAAAGAAAGGTATAGAAGAACTCTAGATTAATGGGGCCAGCAAATAAATATAAATAAAAATAAAACCTGGTCTGTAATTCTTACTTAATAGAACGTCAAAGTTTTATCAATGAGCTCTCTGGATTACTGAGAAAATGGTACAAAAACCTTTCACAAATGTCATTTGTTTTCATCAACTGTATTAAAAGCTACTGACAGAAATACAACCTCCCTCGCCATTCAAAAGTGCTTCTCACAGTTATTCAACAGGCTTGTGAAGCTTCAGTATTTAATTGTCAGCACGTTGATTACGAATGTCATCTCTCTGCATTCATATAAAACTATTTTGTACACTGAAAAGTCATATCAGGTATTAACAATTCTAGCACAAAGTCAGAGAAAAAAGAAATTGTTTGTTTAACAGGCAGCAGCCATGAGTTGGATAGTTTTCAGTGTATTAACTTTAAACTAGTTGAATCTATTTTTATGGGCAATATATATATATATTTAAGGCAGCAAGCTAGCAGAATCATTAGCACATTGGACAAAATACTTAGTGACATTTCATCCGTCTTTATGTTCTCAGTTCAAATACCGCCAAGGTTGACTTTGCCTTTCATGGGCAATAAAATAAGTACCAGTTGAACACTGGGGTCAATTTAATCAGCTTGGACTTGTGCCAACAATGATATATACTGCCAGCATTTTCAACTTGTTTATACTGGTAAAACTGGTACCATGTATTTTTTTTTTTGTTTTCAATTCAGCAGTTTTTATTCAGGCAACAAGACCATACTGTGATATTTGTGCTGCCTCTCCTTGCAGAGCAAGATGTGGGATATGACTTTCAACCAGAAATGAAAAGAAATCCACAATTGACAAGTGAGGTTGTTAATCTACTGAAGAATAAATTCATGCGCAGTTTTGACTTTAGTAGAAAATGAAAAAAGAAAAAGTAACTCAACCATAAAGGAAAATGACCTTATTGAAGAACTTATTAAAAATGCTATCACAATCATCTTTATATTATTATGTAGCAGACTGAAGGGCAAGAAGGATTAAGTGGTTGTGATAATTGCAATTACTTCAAAGTGATTACAAAAAACAGCTTACTTAGCCTGAAAGTCATACAATAAGGCCAGTCACAATATGGTTAAGTCACCTCACAAAAGCAAGATAAAAATTGTCATTTCAAATTCAAAACTTGGGTGTCAACAGCTGTAGATTTTTAATGACTTTAAATAAGATGGTCTATACAAATGGCTCCTCACTGAAAGCCCTCCGGGTAAGTCCAACATGCGACCAGTAGTTACAACTACAAGATGGATTTAGACTCCAGAATTCTGCTTCAAGATGAAAAGTGACAATTCATGTTACCCACACAACTGATCCACAAGACCAAGGAGATAAGGGCTTTGCCAAAAAGAAAATTAAGCTTCTCTCAGAAATCACAAGGAGAGGTAGGGTCCAATAATTTTTTTTTTTTTTTTTTTTTTTTGTCTTTCCAAAAGCTTTGCTGAATAACTTTTATTTTTTATATATAAAGCCATTACTTGTCCAAGATCCTCTACGTAGATCCTGTTCACATCCCTGCTTGCAGAAAAGTTGTTGCGTTTAATATCATTACCAAAACTATGATGTGCTTTTATTACATTTTTTTTTTTTTTTTTTCAAGTTTCATGGACGTGATAACCAAATATGATACATTACAAGGTGATATCCGAATATAAAAAACAAAGCTTTGTAAGAATCAACAAGTAGGAGATTATTACAGCTTTTGGCATTTATACTCAGGCAGCTATGAAAGACTGCTGTAGTTTGACAGGCAAGGGGGCGGACTTATCATTGCATTCTCAGAGAATCTATTCACAATTCCACTGATTACCCAACTTCAAGGAACAAGTGGATTAGTTGCTCAGGTAACAAGCATATAGACTCCAATAATCTGCTTCTTGTGAATTCTTGATGGGGAGTGACTATTTGCCTGGTCATCGGGGACAAACCACATGGGAAATTTAAATTTGCCCGATGGAGTGATTTACTATTTTTCTTAGAAGGTGAGTATGCATGCACATCATATGTGCATGTATGGGTGCATACGTAATGTTTTAAGAGGGAGAACAAACTTTCAAATTCTATTATGTTAAAAAGGATTAACTAACTTATCAATTATTTTACCTTCCTTAAGAAAAAAGTTAATTGCAAATATTTGCCACAAAAATAAGGTAAAGTCTAGCACAGGCTTAATCACTGGAAAAAAAAAAACAACAAAGCATTAAAAACAAAGAAAACATCATTAAAAAGCTAAATGGACCGGGCCCACAGTACAGTTCGTTAAAAAAAAAAAATTTTTTAACTGCAAAATTTGACAATTTTTTTTTTTTTCCCCATCAACAACTTCTAATAAAAATTTTTTTCAAATCAAACAAAATGTGGCAAACATCTACAAATAATCCAAGATGTGCAGTTACTCTGAAAAGATTTTTCTGCAAAGGTTTTGATTGCTGCAAAAGCTCCCAGGGAATATATATGAGAAATAGAAAGCAGCAAATGACCTGGGTGTGTTTTCAATAGTGTAATAACTTTTAATCTATAATTTAAAACTACAGGATATTATATATATAAGTTAATTTTAACATGAAAGAATTATTTTTTTTATTATTATTATTTCATTTTAATTTAGGGAGGTGAAAAAGGAAAGAAAGGTGAATTAAAAAAAAAAACGGCAAATATTTCTATATATAAACCAAAGAATTTTTTTCTTTTAAATCAGTAAAAACAAAATTATTAAATTAGATCTGAATAAAATTAGAAATTACACAAAATCAATAAGTTATTTGGAACCACAAGAAACCTACAAAATATTTGCCTACCCTACCACCCACCCCTAAAAAAAAAACTCCCCTTTCACCTATCTTTCCTGGGTTTAAGTTGTTTGTTATTATTATTATTTTTTAAAATACCATATTCTCATCAATTGTGTCTTAATCTTAATATGCCAGTTTCAATTTCCAGGTGTTGTCATCATGAAAGCCTTCTTTCAGCATACTTATGGCTAGAAAGAGAACACATCAGAGTCCATTTTGCTAACAATAAAGTACAAAACTTATAATGAAAGACATTTGCAGTAACAAATGTAAATAGGCAATACATATCTTTGCAACTTTTCAATATTTTTTTTTTCAAGATAATCGAATGCTGCAAAGTATCTTAAAATAACATTTGCAACCATGAGGGAGGGAAGGGGCAGTTCTTTTTTTATTGTTTGTTTATTTTCTCTCTTTGGATCCAAGAAAATCTAAATTAAAAAAATGCTAAATAGCTTTCGTTTATATTTTTATATATATATATATATATATATATATATATATATCAGTGAAACTATAAACTTATTAACTGAAAAGGACCAGTTATTAGTTGTAATTAAGAAATTTTATATCTCAAATTTACAAAGCAAAATTAAATGTCTAATAAACTTTTAAATCTATCAAACAATGAAATGAAACATTGAAAATATATATAAACCATGTCCATTTAGATTGCTAAATAAAATGTCTTTAATATATAACATATATTGAAAAAGCAAAGAAAAAAAGAAACCAAACTACTTCTTAAGTATAAATAATAACTGATCACTGATGAATTTTCTTTATTATTAATTACATATCTTACTAATTACTTAAACTTACTACCATGAATGCCAAACTCAGTGCTAGAAAGGCATTTCATCATTATTGAACATACTAAGTAAAAATTTGCAAATAGTCACAGGATGGGTTATGTAGTTGAGCATGAAATGTAATAAGTTTTCTTAGAGAACAATTTAAATACTGAGAGTGTAACATATGGTAAGATGCTGTTCACATATCATGGATGACTAAAATTATGATATATTCAGGATTCAACAACAGCAACTGGGGACCAACAACCTTAATCAGCATCAAGCGAATAATAAAAAGAAAAAAAAAAAAGGAAAAAAAAAAGAAAGAAAAAACAACCAACAAGACATCACCTAATCACAATTAAATGATAGCTAACCGCTGCAAATACCAATGACATAGACTCAGCTAAATGTATTTATCTTTTTGTTTTGCTGCAAAAAAGGTGGGATGGGTTTTTGTTTTTTATTTTATTTATTTTATTTTTTTTTTATAGAAAGGATGGTTGGATGGAGGAATTAATTCATAAAAAGTCAAATAAAAATTGCATGACATGCAAAAATGTTGAAGCTTTTTTTTTTCTTTTCTTTTTTTTTTTTTAAACAGGACAGCTTCTGAATTTGTGAATGTTCGAAAATGTAATAAGTCTGTTAAAACTGTCATATAGAATCAAGGAATGCCTTTGAACCAATATTGATATAAAGAAGTATACAATTGTAAGGACATTTATGTTTATGTTAATGTATAGCAGAGAAAAAAAACAATGACAAATTCTTTAATATTAAAAAAAAAAAGATAAAAGATTTTGCTTAGCAGGACCTAACTTTTTCTTCATTGAATTATTTATTAATGCTGTTTAATTAACAAAGAGTACACTTTCAATTTATAATTGAATTAGAAGAATGAAATAATAACAATGGGGTTCTGAATGTTATAGATGATTAATAGAGATTCTGTTGCTATGTAGGAAGATTTGCAGCGGTTAATAAATGAAGTTTTAATTTTACTAAGTTAATCCCAGTTATGTAGCTGTTGAACACTTTATTCGGGAGTTTCTTATAATGTACAATTTTTTTAAATATTTTTTATATATATGTTTTTTACAGCATTGCAATGTTTCTGACTGCTGCAAAATATGTGAGTACAAGTTTCAAATAGAAATAAACAGACTATCATTATGGTCTGCTAAAAATATAATTACCAAATAAATAAAATGGAAGGGAAGAAGAAAAAAAAATGAAAATATTTGAGAGCACTGTAAAGTTAATGGATCATCTAGATAATGTGTATGTTGTGAAAAGGGATAGGATGATGTCAAACATAACTGTTCAAAGGTCCCATTCTATCAGCAACCCATAAGTTAAAAACCAGCAAAGTCTAGAATTAAGTTGAAGAGAAAAATTAAGAAATATAGCAGTTACTAATTAACACTAATTAATCAACGGTCAGAAATATAGTTCTACCTATCATAAGCCAGTTGGTTAACAAATTAACCAAATATAAATTAATAAAAACATAAAAGCCCTTAAAATAATGTATTTTAACTAAAATATTTGAATAATTTTGTTCAGTGTTCAGAGAAACTAGGTTTTATATAGAATTAAAAAAGAAATGAGCAAGAAAGATGTTATTCTAATTCTAATTTTATA
>JAOPUL010003389.1:12445561-12471374 GCA_027564515.1 Octopus rubescens | reverse complement strand
ACGCAGTGGGATTGAACCCAGAACCATGTGGTTGGGAAGCAAGCTTCTTACCACACAGCCACACCGCGCCTATATAATATATATATATATAATATATATATATAATTTATATTAGTTGCATTTGAGCATAGAAAAGAAATGTGAGACAAAGTCAATTTCAATTAATGAAATGTAAAACTGTTTAAAAAGAAAATTCACAAATCATACTTATGAGAACCATGATCAAGGGATTATTTATTTTTTATTATTATTTCTGTTAGCTACATTTTTATAAACTTAAAAAAAAAAAAAAAAGAGATACGAGGATCAAAAGACTGCCATGGTTGCTAAATGTTAAAAAAAATGTAGTCCAGGAGTTTGTTAGTAAAAATAAATGAAAATGTAAATGGATAACTAGTGAAACATTCTAAATATATATTCAACGAGATCTTGCCATTTTTCAGCAATCAAAGTAATCAACTAATAATGCCTACATATATATCTTTAAAAAATAAGTCTACATGAAATATACATAAATATTTGTCATAAGGATATTACATTTACAATATGTGCAAGGGAAAATCTTTTTAAATAAACTGAATTCATAATTTCACCACTGAAATTTTATACAATAAAACAGTTCAGTTATAAACTTTTGTGTGTGCATAAATTTATTAACTGCTAGAAAAAAGGATTTTTTTTTTTTTCTGGAAAAAAGAGTAATAAAAATTCCCAACTGGTACCATTTCTCACCATCATTTGTGATTTTGGTGCACTTGAAAAATTGATCTTGACATTTTTGCCATTCTTGGGTATTGGAGCAATTGAAAGACTACTATTGCCAACAACATATATAAATGTGTGTGTGTGTGTGTGTGTGTGTGTGTGTGTGTGTATATAAAAACTTTGGTTCCCATGACATTATGGAGTGTGTAGTATTCTCATTGCAATGTAGCATATGTCAGGCAGTCACACAATGCAAAAATCAATTATGGAACTTTATTACTATGTACACAAACCTACTCTTTTAAAGTATAGGAAGATGCTGCTTTTGATTTTTCAAATTTTAATATGGTGATCCAAAACTTGATTTCTGAATATGTTGCAATTGTGGCTTAATAACCATACCATTTGTTTGTTTGTGATAGATTTTTAGTTGTGGAAACAAGATTCACAAACATCTTTTCTATCACATCTTTGTAACTCTACATTATTTTTATTCCATAAAAACTGCTTCATAACTATTTTAATTACATTTGTCATAAAGCAAAATATGTTACATATATCCAGTGATTATCCTGAGAAAATCGTTAGTTACATAAAATGCATGAAACCCAATACCATTAAAAATCAAAGCCTTAGCTGGTGGAGAGACACTGGAATCAACATGTTTATCATTTGTTTATGGCTTGCACTATGGTTTGAAGGTCTCAAGACTCACTGCTAAGGATATCTACTTAAATGAACAACTTACAAATACTGGAACTTGCACATACTACAATCACTTTATAGAAGCAGTTCAAAACCATCTAAACTATGTATGATAAAATTATAAGTGTATCTGGTGTAAAATTGAGTAAACTAATGAATGTATATAAGGAAAAATAAAATTTGTTAGTAAATACAGAAAAGGATTGCTAAATCTAGAATACAATACTGTAATTTTCGAATGAAAAAAAAAAAAAAATTAGATTACAGGTGTGCAACAAGCAATGGCCATAAACGTATAAGGATGGTGCTGTCAATTTGAGAAATAAAGAATCTAATAGCCACTAAAGAGGAAGGCTAGGCAAGGGCTTAAAGCATTAAAAGTTTATCTGAAATCTCATTACATAAATGCCTTGAAAAAATGATAATCGCAAATTTCCAATCAAGCCAGGCAAAATTTTGCATGGGAATAAATGGACATCGAAGGGATAAGGACAAAAGTAACAGCGATGTCCAGAATCAGCCACCTGAAACTTTAATGTTAGACACAAACAAAAAGCATGGATATGTTTGACTTTACCATTTTTTAAAAAGTTATTTAAGACATGCATGTTTTATCCACTCGTTCACAAAATAGAATTATGCTAAATTTGGCAAGTGACATCATTCTCCTGACAGATATTGTAATGAGAACAAATGAAAAATTTGGCTATGGGAAAAATCAAAGCAATGCATTCATGGCTCACCTTGGTTTTTGTGCCAAATTTGAAGAGAAGCCATCATATTATGTCTCAACGGTTCGTCCCCGGGTTGACAATCTTCGTATGCATATGAGGGTGCCCAGACCTGACTTTCAATACCTATCAAGATACCATTGAGTGGAACTTTCAGCCTAATTTAAATAAAATCTATTAATGTTTGTTTCTATAAATGTCTACACTATTATGCATAATTTGGCTACAAATTGTTACCCGGACTAAAACTGTTGAAGATGGAAATTTGAACCAACTGAGAAAAAAGAGAGAGAGTAAGAAGAAAAGTGAAGAGAGAAAGAAGAAAAGAGAAAGAAGTAAATAGAGTTCAAATGAATGACATTTTATGCATGTTTATATGCATAAAGCAAGGGACAGTGCTGCTATTATAATCAAATTTCCTTAAATAGGTACACAACAGCAGCATTCCCAATATTATTGTAATATAAAAAAATAATTCAGAAAGACTGGCTGGCCTCAATAACTTCCTAAATTCATTCCTACATTTTCCTACCAAAGTATCTTCATAATATACAATTAAAACATAACTTTTATATAGAAGACTTTAAAAGATATCAAAGCTAACTGCTAAGATATTGAAGCCAGAAGTTTTCAGAATTATATTACCAGCAGCAGCATGGTTATTGTATTTCATTTAGTATAACAGGCATCACAGAGTTGTACCAAGGTGAGCCAGAGAAAAGGAAAATTGAATAAATAAAAACAGAATTAAATGAAACTAAAAAGCAAATTAAAATT
Organism: Octopus rubescens; assembly: GCA_027564515.1. NCBI lineage: Eukaryota > Metazoa > Mollusca > Cephalopoda > Octopoda > Octopodidae > Octopus > Octopus rubescens. Next base: position 12,468,456 of record JAOPUL010003389.1, on the reverse strand, counting down.
AATTATAATAAATCTATCTGTTCATTCATCTCTGAAAGATGGCTTAAAGCAATTGATTGGCACTATCGCTGTAGCTTTTTCTTCTTTTTCAAATAGAGCCCAAATTATCCACATATAAGTTTGTACACTTTCCACACTACAGTTAAAATACAAACAGTATGGAACACCAATATCTAACCCCTAATAATATTACAATCAAAGTTGATGTTTTTATAGTAAATATGGTAACAAAGCTAGAAAACTTATATTCTTTTTTTTTTTCTTTCTTACTTTTAATGCTAAATCTTAAACCATGCTAATGTATTACACCATTAAACCACTACAATCTAAAAGTTAATGGTTTGCATTCCACAAAGGAAGAATTTCTAGGTGTTGTAAAGAATCATTTTCTAATAAAGTACTGATATGATTTAGCAATTTTTACTATTTCAATAGATCATAATTTAGATAATATACTAATAATATATATAAATAAATAAATAAAACATTAAATAGACCAATACAAGCAACCATTAAAAAAAAACATTTTGAAAAGTGAAGAAAGCAATGTTTTGGCAGAAAACCATGAAAGTATCAATATTCAATATTTTAGCAATTTATATAAAGTATTTCAATTAATAAGATAAAAAAAATTCCTAAAAATTTCAATATTTTATAGAAATATTTGTCAAATATATTTAATGTTTTATTAAATCAAATATTTCTAACAATGAACTAGTTTGATTTGAAAATATGCACACACAACTAAAAAGAAAAATATCAAATGAGATGAAATGAAATGATCCTAAAGATGAATCTTCATATCAATAAAAATGTTTTCAGATTTATGTAGATTTCAATTCATTTATTGTCTTAAAAACCTATTTTTATGCAAGCATGAAACATGGTTTTCATAATATGGATAGTTACATATTACTGGAGTAAGTTTATTTCTTTTACCATTACCACTGATGAAGCCCTATCTTTTATATTATAACAATGACTTTTGCAAGTTAACTTAATTGCACAAACCACATGATTCTGCTAACACATGAACTTAATGACAAGTTATATTTTCTACATAATCCCTTAGAACTCATGACCTTGTGATTTGAAGTAGTTCAAAATTGTTAAATGTAAATGCTGAAAATTCAGATGAAGTTATTTTGTATATTTGTATATAATCCATTTATATTCATTATCACAGTGAAATATTTAAATACAAGACATTTAAGTACCACTTTTAATAAATAATTCTAAGCTTATTGTTTGCCGACCCCTTTAATACAGCTTGTGATTTTAAAAATCTTAGTGACATTTATTTTTGTCTTGTTTTGGAGCCTGTGCTCAATGATTATCACATGACCTCTAAGACAGATAATGAAGTTAATGCTTCTCCCTCAATTGTAAATTGATGTATGCAGGGAAAACAAGGATATGGACATATTTCTAGGGAGGAAGAAGCAGATGTAGTAGCTAGTGCAGGATCTGTGATGAACAGGAGGGTCACAATGGGGATGGCAAGAAACAAGTTGGAAGTGTCTGAAATGGAGGAGTATGAGATTAAGCCAAATCAAAAGGTGCAGAAGTCACTGAAGTAGTGACAAAAGGCAGAGAAAGGAGGCAGTACTTAGGTGACTTCATGCCAATCAAATAGGTAGCCCAATTTAGAATGCATGTTTAAGAGCAACATTGACTTAGATGTGAAAGCAATATTTTGTTTATGTGTCTCACCTAAGCTTTGTTGAAAGTTAAAAGTGGTTGGGGACTTGGGTTTTGTTTACAACCCTGAAGAAGAAAATACCTTTGAGATAAAGTTTTAGCCATGTTGAGCATGTGTTTGACAGCAGAAATTCTCAGCAATGAGGCCTGGCATTGGTAACTATCCTGAGGGTTCTTAATGCATTTTGTCCAGATTTTAGGTGGGTAAGGTATGATGTTTTCTTTCTAAGTCTAGTGACTGCATTTATACTGCCAAAGGAGACAAGATTGATATGACTCCACCGGATGATGTTTTGAGATATGTTCATGGAATTAATGTGAATGTGGCATGAAGAAAATTGACGTTACTAATACTCAAAGAACTGAATCAAGCATTAAACATAATTATGTTGATGTTGTTACAAAAAAAAAGTTTGGCAATTAACTGTTACAGGCATTTTCTTGTGAATACAAAGTATAATATTAATTATTGAGAATTTTTCCCTCAAAAGGTAGTGTATACACATGTATACAGCATTAAAGTAACATGAATTTAATAGGTTTATAGATAAGAAATATAGTTTCAATTTATTATTTAAATCAATCCTATTTTGTTTTAAGAAAACAAATATATAATTGTATCAATCTTTCCTACAATAAATATTTTAGGAATAACTTGAAAATATTAACATATATTTACAAGAAAAAAAACAAACTTTTATTGATTCCTATTTGCTTGCCAGGTAGGTAGCTTGTCAGCAAGAGTTGTTTACTAGCACCAGACATAGCTCGATAAGACAGCTTACACTATACAAGAACAATAAGCTAGTATTAATAGCACAGAAAGTAATCCAATGGCATTAGCAACTAGGTCAAATGCAGAATAAATTTAAATGTAATAACTATTTAATATCAGGATATCAACTGCTCAAAGAGAATGTTGTCCTGAATATAGTATCTCAAATCATAAAATTACAGCTACCAAATTTAGCTTTTAGAGAGTAACTATATGGTTGTTGAAATATGAAATGGAAATCCTACTCAAACCTATTATGACACATTACAAAATGATACATACTTAGCAAGAAACAACCAATAAAGAATCTAAAGTGCACTTGAAAGTAATTTTGTAAAAGATCTTGCATGTCTATATGTACATGACACAAGGATCAAATAAGAACTGTTTTTGGTTCCATTAGAAATTTAAAAAAAAAAAACAATGCCCAACACCATAAGCAACATTATGCATGCTGTTAACCCTTAACCATTCAGATTACTCTATCAAATATAATGCTTATTTATTCACATTGTTTTAATTATGCATTATCTTGCAGCTTTGAGATTCTCATGATGAGATTCCTTATTTTTAGAAGGACATTATAGGATAGGTGTGAGAGGCTGCATCTGGCTCGTTTGAAAATAAAACCGGTTGTATATTTAAGCCAGATATGGCCCGATTTGAATACTAAAAGGTTAAGGCACAAAAGAGAGACAAGCCAGTTTCTTGTTTTTGTTTCAGAACAGTACTTTTACACTGAATATCTCAGCAGTTTCATAATTCATAATTGATTCATGAGGATATTCTTCATTGTAAACATTGAAGCTCCTGCAATGATGGGCAGTAGTTAGTTTATAGAGTTTCTCAAGATCAGTTTACATTAACCAGTTATATTAATTGAAGAAAATGACACTTAAATTTTATAGGGACAGAATCAATTAAATTACAAATTTTCAACTGCTTTTAGGAAAATAAAAATTTAAACTAAAAAATATTTCACAAGGTCAAGTTTTTGTTATATTATTTTCCTAGCATTATCTAAACACTTCGCTGTTGTGATTTGAAAATTCTAGATAAAGGGTGAGAATATAAGAAAAAAGATTCAACAAAATATAAAAGGCTGAATCATTTTTACAGAAAAAAAAAAAATACATATGGGTTATTCTTGGCATTAAAAAAATTAAAAACAAATCATCTAATTATAATAGTTAAGATATAACTAGGATTTGATTGAACAGTTAATATTTTCTTTTTTTTTTTTTAATAAATGAATGAAATTGTTTTAATAATAGTGAAGAGTAAGTACATTAAATTTGTTACCATCTTTCATGTTATTTGAAGATTTTGAAAACTAGGTTACCAACAACCAGGAATTTAAGAAATTTACAAAAAAATTACTTCAGCTCAAAACATTTTCTCAAGTTCTTCATTTTTGTAATGTAAACAAAGTTTACCAATTTCTTAGTCCAGATCAAAAAATTTTGTTAGCATAATAACTATGCAGATATATTGATTAAAAATGTCTAACATCAGATGCTTCAATGCAGCACATTATGTTAAATGTCTTCTAATCTAACAATTTTTGTAATAACATTTAACAAATAAATGCTCAAATATAAAGTTCAGAGGCTACATTGATATGAGTTCATGATTTACATTGACAAAAGAATACTGAATATCACTCACATTTCAATAGTGTCTCATGAACTTAATTTGGAAACTACATGTAATTAATCAATTTCAAACAATATCAAACCCATTTTTCTGTCTTTGCCATCTGCTCTGTTCTATTTCCACCAAAATTATTACTGTTCATGAGCTTCAATGCATTTTTAAAATAAGCAAGTATTTTACATAGGTTTGTATTACAAATTTATTTTTTTTTCATTTACTGCTATATTAAGCTGGTGTTTGGAATACAGCCAGAAACATGATAGAATTCAAGCAGTCTTCACTGTCTTATAACATTGTTTCAGTTGAGAATGAAAGTGCTACAACCAACAACGGCTTTGTGGTTATTAGTCCACTAGCTATATCTAATAAAATACTAGAACACTGAGTATTCTCTTACAAAAAACCATGGTAGCTTAATGTTAGGAAAATTATGATAAACAATACACTGCAACAATTAGTAATGGTGTCAATAAAAATTCAAAAAATCCCAAAGAAAGGAAGAGACAATTTTAGGGCTCTTTTGGGATGGAAAGATGTGATGATTATATAACATCAGTGGAGATAATATTTAATATGAAACTAACAAACTTTAAGATACTGAAACTATCCTTTAATATGAACTGGTTTCTTTCAAAACTTAATCTGAATTGTTTGTTTGTTTTTTTAATTTCAAAAAGTTAACATGTCTCATTACATAATTTGGTAGCAATAATGAATCCTGTTGATGCCCTATAGAAATTTAATTTCTATAACTCAATGATTTTTCAATGTCAGAGGATTATATTTCAGAGAGCAAGAAAGGAAAAAATAAATCAGAAATAAACAACTTTTGAGTGATGCTTCTGATGTTTTGTATTAAGTTAGAAAGGTTGAAAATTTAAGACTATATTTTCATATTAAAAATAAAGTGAAATGTTAGCCTGGAGATATGTTAATCTTCAAACAAGTAATCACTTTCTTTTAAAAATACTATTCAATATTCCTTGAATGAAAATATTGATCATGAAAAAAATCTATTAAAAGATAGACTGTTAGTTCTGTCTGCAATTGTGAATATCTTGCTCATCACTGCTTTTCATTCTAAATTCCCTTCTTTATTATGGATTACTCCTGCTGTTTGCTGAGCTCTCTCTTCCATTCAGTTTTACATTGGCTTCAGCTGCACTCCTGCTGATTGCCTCTGCTGTTGTCTTTAACAATGTTTTATATGGACCAACTCTTTTTGGAATAGAAATATATTAAAATATTGTTTTCAACCAAGTTTAGAGCTACCGTTACACATAACCAAGTGTAACTTACAAGGCTGCAAACATCTCTATACAAGTAGTTTAAAAGATATTTTTCATTAACTTTACCAACCAATTCATAAAGAAAAATTGTAACCTGTATTATCAGTGAAATCTAAATAGAAGTTTCTTAAAATACTAGGTCATAAATAAAATGGTTAAGTAATCAGATTTATACAGTATTGTTAAGTAAAATTAAATATGCATACTTCTATAAGTAAATGGCAAAAAATCAGGACAGTTAGAAGAGCAGTAAGAGTGATTAGGCCGTAGGCCATAAGAACATAACTTAACCAATTTGACAAATTGAAATACAGACAAAATTATAAAAATCAGAAAAAAATTAAGAATCCATTTATAAGATAATTAGTTCAATCCTAAGTTCAGGTGAAAGCAAAATCCTGATAAAATTTGTTTCTTTTATTGATACCATCAGGTATCAATTTTTGAAATTAATCTAAATTCATTATCGCTATCAGAATTATATTCAGCTGATAATTGAGGAATTAGAGAAAGGAATAACCAACCATTTTCCCCCATATTTACAAATAGTGCTTAGACACTAGACATAACTGTCTAGAACTTAGTACCCAACAATACTTTTTATACACTGAAGAGGTTTTTAATTAGCTTTGGAACAAGTATTTTTACTCATAAAAGCAAATCAATATATCGAACAAGTAAGCTAGATAACAAGAGTGAAGCTGCACCTATAAAAAGTCATTTTGATAGTTTAATGAAATTAGGATTAACCAATTTGTTATTGTAGCAGAGTTTAAGCTACAGTAAAAGTTATGACTATAAATTAAACATTTCAGTCAATATAATTCCTACCACCACAAATTTTACATAATTCATGTATTTATAAATTTTAGAATTTAGCTTAAAAATTATAAACCCATTGGAAAGTAAAAGTGGATGAAATAATGAGAGGCAGCAGTAATTATCAAATCAAATTAGGACATTATATACAGTCTCATACACACTTAGAAAGTGATATATAAAATACTATTATAAAATATTTTTTATATAATACTAACATGCTGGTGACATGTTAAAGGCACCCAGTACACCCTCTAGAGTGGTTGATGTTAGGAAGGGCATCCAGCCATAGAAACCAAGTCAAAATGGACTGGAGTCTGGTGCATCTCTCTGGCTTGTCAGTCTCCAGTCAAATCTTCTAACTCATGCCAGCATGGAAAATGGACTAAACGATGATGAATGCATATATTTCATAGACAATGCTTAATTCCCTTCCATCAAAAGGTGAAATACATGCCGATTGGTTTTCTTCTTCTTCACTGAAATACATATAGATTGCCTTTTTTTTTCGAACTACAGAATTTTAGCAAAAAATTGTTTTTGCTAAAATTTTGTGTGAAGAGAAAACTGGAGGTCACCACATTTTAGAGTGAAAAGTGTAATGTTGTGAAAATGAGTTGGCTTCATATCTAAAAACAAAAACAAAAAATGCTATCTTTGGTGAATGTCAAATTAGGAGTGATTTATGCCCTCTGCACAGCTGAGATAAAGTATTTCTAGAGTAATATGCCATGAACAAAACAACTATTAACATTTTAATTGTTTACACTCCCATTCTTTCATTATCTAGTGTAGTGTTTCACAGGTGGGTGAGGCCTTTGAGGACTGAAAAGAGGTGAACATATTACCATGTTTAATAAAATCAAGATGGCTTTTAGCTTTTTAAGTACTGTGAAGAAAGAAGAATTTTGTGGTAACAAACTATTGTTTTTTCATATTAAGAAAGGAGTGGCACAAAAAAAAATGCACTATTATTGGGGAAGAAGACTGGTATTTGTGAGCTACTGATCTTGGGTTATATTTCTTCCATTTCTTTATGCTATTCTTAAAAATAGCAATGTTTTCAAATAAAAGGCAGCAAAAGCTTAATCCCAACTCAAAAATATGTTGATGTACAGAATAATAGTACTTGAATATTTGTAATGTTTAATTATTCCAACTTAATACTTTAAACATGCTCAAAACAATTTTTTTTTAAATCAGTACACTAAACTTTAAAAACATTTTCATATATTTTTATCATAATAATCTACTTAAATTTCTAACATACTACACTTGTGAAATTGTTTAAGCCTAGATACACATTTGTCTTTTTACAATCAATTCCACACAATATTTGCTATATAAGGACTAACCAAGGTTGGCAGATTTACCAACCTTCACAGTCACTTGAAAAAACTAAAAGATGAATTTAATTTTAAAATAGTTGCTTTTAAAAAGACGGTTATTTAATGTTTTAAATCCTTAAAAGCACCCATAAACATCTTATCTCACAAATAACCCCAACTATCTCAAACCACACATTTCTTCCACACTGAAACCTCTGCTCAAGTTCTAAGACACTTCTAATTTAAGAACAATGCCAGCAATTTTAGGGGAAGGGTGTCAGTTGACCGTTCAATTCCAGTACATGACTGGTATTCTATTTTGTCAACTCTCAAAAGAATGAAAGATAAAGTTGATCATGGTGGGATATAAACTCAATGTAAAGAGTCAAAAGAAATACAAGGCATTTTTCTTCTGACACTAACAATTCTGCAAACTCAGCAGGAATTTAAACTGAAAATTGACCACAAACGACCAGCAAGAGACTTCTATGGATAATATAAAATCTCACAAAATTTTAAAATCCTTATTTGTAGTAATAATTATTTTCTAAATTCGTCTAACTCTTTCATTACTATATTCTGTTTCAAAGTTCTAAAATAACTATGAATGTAGACCATCTTCATAAAACAATTATATGAACTGTTAGTCTCAAAACTGAAATGTAAATCTGCTTTATATGAAAGGTCATATAAGTAGTTTCAAAAGTGTACTTATGCTACTCGTAGATATTTTCAGCAGATTATTATAAACAAAAATTTACATGGAACTCCCACTAGAAATATAGCAAACAATGCACTTATTTGGTCCATGTGTACCAATCAAGTTTTCTTATTATTATTGTCTGTCTTTGTAGTGTCCCCCTCATCTATAGCCCTGGTGACAAATAAAAGAAATCATTTGAATCCTTTAGACAATTGGACTAGAGTCCAATGCCTATTGAAAATTTGAATGATATTTTTTCAAGTTTAAATGTTATACTTTCTGGAAATCATTTGCACTATAACAGTTAACATAAGACACTAGAGTATGAATTTCCAAGTCAACTACATGATATGCTTGCAGCAATCTAAGGGATTTTTTTGTAAATGTAATGTCAAAATGTCAAGTGCAGCCGAAGATTATTCAAATTCAGAGTCATTAAGATCTGAAGTTTAATTCACAAAAATGGTAGAACACTATCCATGAAAAAAAAAAAAAATTTCAAAGAAAACAAAATTAACTCTGGTAAACACTAGTTGTATACTAGCAAAGTAAATAATTTGTTGATATACAACAAATATTTACCTAATTAACTCGTAACATTAACATTAATAATGCAGTTTATGCATGTATTTGAAGCTTTGGCAACATGATCACAGACGGTTTAAGGCATGGTGGTAGCAGCAGTTCATCTGATCAACCAAGAACTCTATGGATTTATTGGTTTTCAAATTGCTGACACTATATGATGGTTGCTGCAAGTCCTGGAAGAGTTATCACCATTTTTTCAATGAGGATTTGAATTTTAAATCAGAATACAGTCAAAACACATACTGCAACCACAAAGAATCTCATTCAACTAACAATTCTGCCTCAAAAAGATGAAAGTTGACCTCCTTGGTATTTGAACCCAGGGTATTCTGACACTAATGACTGCCAATTCAGTCTAATTTGGTCACAGCTAAACTATATTTCAAGCGCTTATTCCAATTGTACATTTATTGGAATCTTCAGTGATACATTAGCAAACATATAGATTGATTAGTTCATATTTGTTCAGAATCAATTTTGTGATATGTCTTTAAAAACAGTTTTTAATTTTAGTATCTTCATGTTAAATGGATTAACATTGAGAAAACAGCCATTCAATTGAACATGCTGGTTGAGGTTAACTTTTTCAAACCAACAAGACACAAATTTAAGCTAAAATGCTTACAAAAATGTTTGTAGCAAATATTGTTCATTTTGACAATTATTTTCAATCAAATAATAGCTAACTGAAATATGGTGACTTCTTTTCAAGTAGCAGTCAGAAATGTTACACCCAAAGGTTATTTTCAAACAAGAATTGAAATTCAGAAATCAAAAGACAAAAAACGAGGTGTGCAGACTAAGTGTAATGCATTTGCCTATTCATGTTTATTAAAATTAATTTTATTCAAGTTGTATCACTTTTCAAACCTATCAAGAGAGCCTACACTGGGGAATAGAGTCCTTGACATACAAAGACAGAGTAGTCACAACTGAAACTCTTTTGACCAATAACAATACATATATTTACGTTTCATTTTGAGTAAACCATAAAACTTCGCCTGACGGCTTACAAGCCTACTCAAAATTAATTCCATAATAAATTTTACTATAAGTCTCCATCAGTCTGTTATTCATAAAATTGCATAAAAAGAACCTAAAACATTTGTTTCTCCGCCCTACCAAATTTTATAATTTGCAACATTAAAAGTAAAGGATATATACACACACAAATTCTCTAACATCCATTTTTCCATACTAGAGTGGGTTAGACAGGAACAAGAGGCAAGACTTTTGGCTGCATGCTTTTCCTGTTGCCAAACTGTACCCGATTTCTTTCTTTTTTATTCCGCACATCTTTGAAAGGAATGTAAACATATCACTGGCAGTGACAAGTGAAGTCATAGTATGTCAATATTCATAAATATCCACACACACATTACAGGCTTCCTACAGTTTCTATCAACCAAATTCACTCACAAAGCATTGGTTTGTCAAGAACTGTAGCAGATGAAACTTGCCAAAAGCACTGCACAGTGGGATTGAACTGAAGAACTATATGGTGGTTGCCAAGTGAATTTCTTAACCATACATATACATACAAATATCATTGTATAAGGGTATAAAAGATATGAATAATAATTTGCTGTATAAAAGATATGAATATCAATTTGCTTTAACATGTAGAGTGGTTTACATAAGAAAAGATACTAAAAATGAGTATGTTAAGTTTTGTTTGCATGCAGTTTGTCAAAGACAATTAAGCATTACACAAATCTTTTATCTTCTTTCCTTAAGGAAAGAAGCTCAATTAAAGTGGAAGGAAGCTAAAAGATGTCTTGGCCATACCTGGCCCAAATATTCTACCCGTTTTATGTTCAAACTACCCAGATCCAGCCATTCACACATACCCTACAATGCAGTCTAAAAATAATCACATTATGGAAATTTTGAAACAAGATAATGCATGATTAATCCAAAACAATGTGAATTAATTACATTTGACAGTGTAATCTAAATGCTAAAGGATCAATCGTGTGTAGTTTAAGTGATTTATGATCCCAGGCTTTGCTAAGTAGCAGTTGTTAGTCTGTTATAGCAAAAGAAAATCCATTCAGAATTTTAATTTAAGAATGGTACTGGAATATCTATAGCATTAAGGTTTCAAAATATTACTTGATCATAGCAAAAATGCAAAAGTATAATTTCCAACTAACTGTAAATTAAATTGTAAAGATTCTAAAAATAAATAACTATAATATCAGAGAAACTCGAAGGTATATGTCAGTGTGCTTTGAGATGAAGTCAATGTTTCATTGGAGAATGATGATGATGCAAGATACTTAAATATATAATTCCTGGACATATACAAGAGAAGGAATGAATTAACTATTTAAGTCTACAATATATAAATATTCATCTTAGATTCAGTAATTATGACAATAAGATCTAAAATGAATATGTTGAGCCAGTGAATTTGGCTATATTAGAAGTGTGCCCAAGATGTGAAAACCAATCATGCATGCAAAACTTTTTTTGTTTTTTTTTGTAGGTGTAAAATATACAGAAACAAAAAGAAATAACACTAGCAGAGAAAACTTCAATCCAATAAGATTGAAATTAAGATGATTTTATATTGTCAAAAAAATATATCAATCCAGCAATAATCCAAGCAGGCCATGCTGCTAAGTTGTTGCTTTGCATCCATGTGGTTCCAGATTTAATCCCAATGAGCAGCATCTTCTACCATATAACTGCATATCAACCAGTGATTTTGTGACTCATTTTGAAGCAGCCCATTGTGTTTATCTTTCACCACTGTATCTTGGCAAGAAAATTGAAATAGAGTTTTTGAATAAAAATTCCATGTAGTTTTTTTTTCTATTTCAGGCTGCTGCTATTGTCACAAATGCAGCAAACCAGTGACTGGCATAATATTGGAAACAATATTGGTCACCAATTGCAATATAAAGTAAAAATATCATGTGGTAAATAAATATAGTTATACATCTCTAGCATAATAGCAGGGTATGTGTTGGAACAGATTTCTAAAGTAAACAAGGATGCAGTTAGAAATGACAGTTGTTTATAGGATTTAATCAGAATTAAGATTGATTAATTCAGCCGACAAATTTGCTGGCAACAAAATTCTTTACTATGCAACTAAAAACTGGGCAGTAACAAGGTACCCCCCCACACACACACACACTAGTACTTTAATGTAGATGTACATAAACTGTGATCATAGCTAATAATAGCAAAGTGACTGTTTGAAAGACATTTAGGGGAATGCTACCAGCTGGCAACAAAATATTTCCCTCTCAAAACTAGTCTTTATGAATCATGTGAAAACACATAATGGCAATGAAATATGGATAGTGAAAGAAAAAGCATCTGGAGCAACTGAAAAGGAAGAATGTTGAATATTGATTGTTTGATGAACAAGGTCAACTTCTAAAAAAGGTTGAATGTAAGATGAGAAACTGGCTGAACAAAGAATGGTTGATGCTGCAATGAAGACACTATTTAAATAGATAATGAATGATGGGCAAGCAATAAGCTTACAATAGAGGTTGACTAAAATGTCATAATGAAAGATCCAAATGTAGAAAAATTATCCCTTACATACATAATGGAGCAGGACAGAGAAACTGTGTTATAAAACACTGACTAATCCCTGCCTGCATAGTAATATGTATGCTAAATAATGATTTAAATATAGAAAAAGTGGCTTCAGAATTATTTTGCTCGAGTCTTAAGTTTGCAGATCTAAATTAACTTTGAAATGAATCAATTTTGATAAAGCAGCATATTTTGCTACATATCCCTCAGATATTATTGCATGAGAAAATTCAGAACTTCTGAACTCAAATGTATATTTCTGTAGCTAAGAACACTTTAGAAATTAAAGATCTGAGTTCAAACCAAAAATAAAGTATCTGTATATTTAGAAAAAATTCTCACATAGACAGGGTTAGGAAAATCCATGCAACTCGATTGTGTGTTGTTAGTTGATGAAAAGATTAAATATGAAATTGTCAGTTTTAATAAGCTTGTTGAAGATGCTGGCAAGTTAAAAACAAAAATAAACTGTTTAGAGGGCCAGGATCCACATTCTGCACATCTATGCTTTAAATACTATTTATACCAAAATGAAGAAATAACTAAATGAAAAGTTACATTAAAAATGGGGAAAAAATAACAGTGCAATACAAACAAAATTTTATTCTGAAGAAAGTGCATATATACTTCAATGGTCAATGATTCCAGTTATTTTATATATAGAAAATGAATTCTAATTAGAAAAAAAAAAAAAACCCTTCAGAATACGATACCTTTTATAAGGCATTCTTTTTTTTTCTTTAATTTTTTTTTTACAGATAACAAGGCTTATAATAAAACTAAGACATGAATGACAAAATTAAGTTTTGCAAGGATTTTATTTCTTTAATACTCAGTTGCTTCAATAATTACTACCAATCCAAGGCTGTTTACCAACTGAAATTCATTGTAATAACAATGTTGCCATTTTACATATCCATATCCTAAAGTAAAATACTACACATCAGCTAATCAAAAATAGAGTTTTATTCTATTCTAACTATAATTGGATTATAATTTTCATTTTAAATAACAACCAAATTCAATCGATCTTTTTATATTTCAACATTGATAGATTCCCTTCAGAATGATCTGATGACAAATAGCGGAAGAGTTAATTAAATATCTAAGCCCACCAAGAATCGGATCAGAACAAGTTGAAAGTTTAAACAGTTGATCATTCTTTAGGTTTCTTCCATTAGCAATTAGCCAAGGATAATGTGTAATAAATCAAGTAGACGAGACATGAAAATGTATAGTAAAGATATTATAAACATGGATTATTTGTAACAGTATACAAATGATGTTTAACAGCATTTAAAATATGCATGTCCCAAATGATAAACTATACTAACCACTAATAAAAAATATATTAAAAAAAAAAGAACTTAGTTGATGTAGATAGTAGCTCAATATGTAGAAAGGTAATATGAGGAACAAAATATCCTGTATAGTTAATGAGAAACAAAACCCATACTATGATTTGATGTTGATAGCGTCAACACATTGCATAATCTAAATTCCTCAATGTGACTAACAGTACGAGTTACTTGTAAAATAAATTGATTGCTATTGTCGTTTACTTAGTAGCAATGCTTAATAACATAGGGCACTTTATCATGCTGAGGTGATCCGATGATAGAATAATGTTGAAAGGTAAATGTTACATAATGGCAAGGAAATATGACATATGGGGGGAGGGGAAATAGTGAAGTAGATATAATTAGTTGGTACATGCAAGAAATAATCATGTTGTTGTATGCACATGTAATGAAAATAGATGACATGCTAAATAAAAACCGCTATGAATTAGATAAAATTAGCGAAGGAAGACTCAAAGCAATCATACTCAGAGATTAGAAAGTTCAGTTTACAAGATGAAATGGCAGATGTAGAAAAATAAATCTGTTCAGCAAACCTGTGCCAGAATAGAAAAATGTTAAATTGAGAATGATGAATACTTACCATATTCCTATAACAAGGACAGGGTCATTTTGTAATGTGATAGGAATGGTTATTAAGAGTTTTAGCTAATTTTCATTTGCAAACTTAAATTACCACCCATGGACAACAGTCTTCTAAATACCAAACAATTTACACTTATAAATTCCATATTTATGGTCTGAATAAAAAAAATGTGTATCCAGGATATTATATTTACAAAGTGGTTGGTGAGATTATCAATATTTACTTAAGTAAACCACAATGTTATCCATTCAGACAATTTCTATAGTAACAAAGGAAAGATAAGTGTTGCTAAGTCATTCTTCAAGTAGTTTTGCTTCATGCAGAATTTACTATGTAGTCATGGTGTCCACTAAAAGTTGTATGGTTTGCAATTGCAACCAAGTACTTCACTCTATCCATTCCCAGTAGTTTACCATTTTTATCTTTTATTTGGAAAAAGCTTTTAACTATGCTATTCCTTACAGTGTAATAGTTTATCTTTTGATTGCTTCTGTAAGTCTTGTGTTCTAAGACTATTTGCATTCCTTATTGTTCACAACTCTTAAAAATAATTGAATTTTTTATTTTACATTTCTTTTCAATGACATTTAGCAGTGCTAGCAAAAAAGAGAAATGAGAACTAAGTGGAAACTGAACACAGTTCCTTGTTAATGTTTCTGCATATGGTGGTAATTAGAAGTGAAAAAGGATTTTCACTAGGCTTTCACTTTTTCTTTTAACCCTTTAGCATTCAGATTTCTGCCAAATGTTATGTTTATTTATTCCCATTGATTTGAATTAGTCAAGCATTACTTTGTAGCTTTGAGATTTCAATGATATGATTGTTTATTTTTAGAATAATATTGTAAGGGAAGTGTGAGAGGCTGGATCTGGTCAGCTTGAAGATAAAACAGGTAGATTATTTTGGCCAGGTATGGCCGGTTTAAATGCTAAAGGGTTAAATGTTGACACAAAAAATGTTCTAAGATTTAATCACACACACACTTCCTTTTGACTACCAGAATTATCAAGATATGCATATTAATGCTCATACTTCAAGATGAACTCATTTTAAATATTTCATTATAATTGACTTTAAATATTATTCTGTAAATCCAATCCTCTCATTATTCCTGAGCAACTTGGTCAGCAAGGATGTCAACTGAGCAATTAGCACCAAAAGAGCATCTAGTTGTAAAATGCTTTTCATGCAGCATACAAATACCAAATATATATCATTTTAACATCGATTTTACATCCTTTCATGGTCCAGACAGAATTCACTAAAGCATGGCTAGACCTGTTTTTCATGGAAGTCTGGAAACAAACATCACATATGATGGTGACACTCATTTGCAACTATTACATATGATAGCAAAACAAGCATACACACAAACACATAGTGGACACTTGCCCAAAGCACTGCACAATGGGCCTCAACTACACATATAACATTTATAAACCACCAATAAATGACAACCAATATTTATATTGATCATACAATTATCGTTGAATTTTAACTACTCTCTGCAACATTAACTAATCACAGTAAGCCATTCATTCCTTCAGAAAACTGAAAAATTGTCAGAAAAAATGTTACAAATCAGACTACCATTTGTTTTTTTTATTTTTAAAAATTATTTTCAGTCATCAAAACCTCAATCTAACCATTGCACACAATCACATATGCAAAATATGAAATTATATATATTTATATATATTCAAAAATCATCATTGGGCATGTTTATTGAATTCTCTACTTTCCTTCTAAAACCAGAATCATTTCTTAAAAATTATCTTCATAAATCTCCTTATAAGCAAATGTAACAGCAAATTCCATGTGTAATGGTATAATTTTTAACCATTGTTCAAAAATTCTTAAGCAACAGAATCTTGGTGTAAAAAAGTATATGCACACATTCCAGAATACTTGGGTAATAGTTGTTACAATTTTAAGTATTTCAGTCACAAATCAGTTATATTAAAAACCAGTAAACTGAAATATATTCTCGCTAAATTAAAGTACTCATAATTTTTCAAAGTGTCTATATTAAAAAAAAAAAATCAATGAGTTTGATAAAAGAAACCCAATATTAATAATGCTTAACTGGAAGAAATACTAGAAATTAAATATGAATTTTGATGGAAATTATGAGAAGAGCAAACAAACTTCATAAAAAAAAATTTAAAAAGCTATGTGAAATATGTTTTAGTATAGGAATAATTGCATGCATTTGATCAGTCTGGGATAACTAATAAAGAATGAAGTGAAAAGTAATTTCTTTGGTTTTCATTCTAAATTTAGCTCGATAATAATCCTTATTCTAATACTAAGAAAAGTTTAAAATCATTGAAAAGGTAGTTATATTTTTGAATTTATCAAATGTATTCATGAAATGAGATGAAATTTCATATTCTAATAATATTTCCACAGTCAATCTGTTAAAATGAATTTGATAAAAGAATGAATTCCATCTTGAACTGGTAGAAATGAAATTAAAATTCGTGCTTTGGGTAATTTTTGTTTCTTCATACATATAAATTCGGAAATTCAATTCTGGCAATATCAATGAAATTTTAGTCAATTAACGAAAAGCAAATGAATAGATGATTGCAATGTTAATGTAAACTAGCAATGAATGATAGTTGAAATTGTACAAAATGTGTGTGGGGGTGGGGATGCATATTCACAAATGCAACTTTTTCACAATGCTAAGATACAAGACAGAATATTGATAATTTCATGTTACATCAGAACTAATTATCAAATGTATGCAGTTCATGTTTATTTGTGAGCGTGTGTGTGCATGCGTATATATATATGTATGCACACATGTATACACATACACGTACATACACACACACACACGTATATATACACATACATACACACACACACATACACGTATATATATATATATAGACACACACACACAAAGGGTAAATATTCCCTTCAGTCACAAGTGACCATGGGATTGCACCTAGAAAGTTTCCATCCAAGGGGCAAGTGTGAGCAAGGTTGTTTGTGGAAGACCAGCAGTCACCCATGCATACCAATCTCCTCTCTCCACACCACTGATGTTGTCCAAGGGAAAGGCAGTGGCTGATACAGCTTGGCACCAGTGACGTTGCAACTCATTTCTACAGCTGAAATAATGTGTCTTGCTCAAGAACACAATACACAGCCCGGTCCAGGAATCGAACTCACAACCTCATAATTGCAAGCCCGACACTAACCACTGAGCCATGTGACTTCACACACACACACGTATATATATATATATATATATACACACACACACACACGTGCGTATACATACACACGTATACACGTGCATCATCATTACCCTTTAACGTCCGTTTTCCATGCTTGCATGGGTTGGACAGTACATGTATATACTTATACACACACGCATACACACATATATACAAACACACACATATGTATGTTAACTTTTATTCACTTGTGTGTGTGTAAAGATTAGTCAACCTACCTGAATCAGATTTATATTCACAGCTGTAGTCATCAGGTGTCCCAATAGTACCTAGAAATAAACAAGTAAATAGCTACAAAAAGGTAACAGTTGATATATATTTCAAGTTCACAAAATAACTTTATGACAACCTAAATCTCCAACTGAGAAATAGTTGCAAACTTTAGTAAAATGCAACAAATGTTTTTTTGAAGAATAATGATATAACACAAGATAGTTTGTAAAGCCCTTGTCATCCTTCAAAATCAAGCTTGAACATCAATAAGTAAAAAATTTCAATAAAAAAATTAATCACTGGCATTTTTATATAAACTACAAAAACATATGGCACTTTGTAACTTCCTTAATCATTGAATTCAATTTGTCAAATTGTATAAGACAAGAAAAAGGTGCTATGAAATGAAATAATTTTTCTATGCTACATTTTAGCCTGAATATTCTACAATCATTTATTAGACATTTCCTATGAACAAACAATTTCTAAACTAAAGGGAGTATTGTTTATCACCAGCTACTGACATATGTTACCAATTGATTTACAAATAAGGTTTCTAGTTTGAGTTGAATTTATATATTACATACACCTACAGATTTATTTTAACTGTTTATTCCAATTAAAATGATGCCTAAATTGTCAGATGGATCAACCATATTCGAAGTGTGTGTATGTGTGTGCACAAATGCACATACAAGGAACGACATTGTATTTTCTTACTTTAAACAAGAAAAAACTGAGATGAGGACATTTCAGACAATTTTGTAATGTTTCAATAACACAATGTAAATACCATCTGTTGAATCAAAATTTAAGTGAACTTCGTAAAACATGAGTTACATAATTTAATCCTATCCCAAGGCGATACAAGAATGTTTTCTTCATCTCCTTGAAATTTATTTGGAACAGCAAAGTTCCCAAATCCATACTCAATGTTTCCAGACCACTGTTTTGCTCATTTTCTGCCTGACGTAATGAAACATCTGTTAAGATTTATACACAGCACTTATCTCTTTATCAACAATGATTTGCTTATTCCTGGATTCAAACTAAAATCCTTATTTCTCAATCAATGGATAAGGTGGATAAGGACGTTATTCCCTTAGTTTAGAAATGAAGATTCCTATTTTGAATTCAGCCTGATACTATAATGCACCTGATGGTCATTGGTCACCAAACTGATTGAAGAGCCTAAATGTAAATATTGAAAAGAAAAATGTTTCATCTTAAGGGATGAGATTGATTGTTATTTTAACAGTAACTGATCAGTCATTTATTTCGTTTATATTATTCTTTTACTTGTTTCAGTCATCAAAATTGCAACCATGCTGGGGCACCACCTTGAAGAATTTTTAGTCAAACGACTTGAGCCCAGTACTCATTTTTTAAAAAAGCCTGTTTATTCTATTGGACTCTTGCTGAAGTGCTAAGTTACAGGGATGTAAACAATAACACCAGTTGTCAAGTGGTGGTGAGGGACAAAGTCAACCCCCCACACACACACACGTGTGTGTGTGTGTGTGTATGTATATATATATATATATACACACACATACAAAGGCTTCTTTCATTTTCTGTCTACCAAATCCACTAACAAGGCTTTGGTCGGCCCAAGGCTATAGAAGACACTTGCCCAAGGAGCCATGAAGTGGGACTGAACTCAGAACCATGTGAGTATGCTAAGTTTGTTATAAAATTTCAATTCTCCTTTGCTACAAACTTTGAAAATGTATAACTATTTTTTATTTTTTTTATTGAAGATATGTAAATTTCAGTTATAACAGGGATGCTATAAAATAAATACCCTCAAGTCATTTACACCTGGTTAGCATAACATATTTCATTTAGAGTAACAAAAACTGAAAACCAACAATTGAGAAATAATACCAGGAACCTAATGAACATTTGAGTTGAAATAAATTCTCGAAAAATCTACAATATTAAAATATAATAACCTACACATGACTAATAATTGAAATAGTTAAATCATTTATTATACATTAGCCATGCCGTTCTCCATAAATTAGAAATTTCCTTTCCGCAATGTCCCCTACCAAAAATAAAATCTATATATGAACACAACATTAATTAGCCATATCTAACAATGCTTAGTTATTAACATATAATTTCATTAATTCTATAAACAAGTAATAATGTTCCACACTACTCAATGCAAGGGAGATAATTCTCACTATACAATAAACTACACCCACTAGCACGATTCCTTTGCAATCGTAATATTTTAATTGCAATAAACGACAAAAAAAATTTAAGACACTGTCAAAATTAATTCTCTTTCGCAATAAACCTGATTACATGACTCATCACAAATGAAAAATACGAAATACGGTTATATTTACAAACTTCACACCAAACCATCCCTCCAGCAGGACATTTATGAAATAACAATATGACAAATTTATAATTTGAGAATTTGCTTTGGGAACAAAGTTAATCCTCAATACACTAACGATGAAAATAAAAGAAATTAGATCATAAAATATTCTAATGGGGTGGAAAAAAAGGATAAAAGAAATTTAAACAGCGAATATCTCAAGATTTACATAAAGTATGCTATAAAAAAAAACAATTAGAACGTTTGTAACTTAGTACTAAATTTATATTTACTAAAAGTTAGTAAACCTTTCATCATTCTTAGAAATTAACATTTGAATCAAAACAAAAATGTAAATAACACTTTTTCAATTATTCAAAAATAACACATTTTCAATTATAAAGATAAACACTAAAATGGATATTGCTTATTAATATTCAGCTAAGCAGTAGCATTATAAATACTTGACTTTTATTTCTTCCAGTCCCCACTCACTCCACACTAACAGTTCACTGTCTAGTAATAAACAATACTCTGCTTGTATTTTGCAATCAAGTACCACAACCTCTGTTACATTCAATAAATGGTTAGGCAACAAACAATACCTTATCTGTTCACCTAACAAACTAAATCCTTTTCAATGACCTTTCCATCAAAGTATATCTTCAACAAAAGCACAGTCTGTTGTGAAGAAAGTTTTTATATACAAAGTTAAAATCTATAGTACAAAACAAATTTTATAAGTCACTCATTGACAAATATTTATTTCAATATAGTTATATAAAATGTATATAACTTTGCATTAACACCCAACACATTAACCTCAGGCTGTACTTTTTCCTATGGCCTTTCTTGCACATGTTTGCTCTCAAATGAATCAGTTTCTTTAAAACTGCAATACTTAAATTTTCTTGAATCACAAAACATAGCGAAATATCCAAAGTTCTACATTTAGGAAAATAAACTAATTATTTAAATCTGACAATATGAATAAAAGCATTTAAAATATCATTTGTGTATCAATATTTTCTAGTTATCAGATTCCAGTATATTTTTTACATGTTATAATGAAAGCATTATTATAGATGGTTTGTTTTAAAATATCTTAACAGATCAAATAATATATACCATTTAATTTAAATGATCTAAATTATACTTGTTTGTCTTTTAGATAATTAACAAAAAACATACATTCTCCAAAACAGGAGGAAAAAAAACTTCAATATATTTGGAAAAGAGTATTTCAAATAATTTGATCATGTGACAACTTTTTAATTGTAAATTCATTGTATACAAGGGAAAATAATGTATTGCAGCAACTTTCAATAGCTTATCAAGAATCAGCTGATTTTTATGAATGCAGCCATTAATAATAATAAAAAAAAGTATTGAATATTCTGAATACACACACTACCTACCTCCAAATTATATCAGAGGATTTAAAACAATGCTTTCAACTAAAAAGAAGTCTTAAAGCATTTTTAAAATCAGTTTAAGCAACAAATATGGTTATTTTTCAACTCGCACGTTCATTCAAGTACTAATAAATGACGCCTTAATCATCAATGCAACAGTATGTTACTGAAAATGAAATGTCACAAATTAATTTTAATACATTTTATTTTAAAAACTCAAAAGACAAAATGTAATATACTGTTCATGAAACCGTCAAAAGTATCTGATGCAATCACTTTAACAGATTCAACCCAACTAATCGTCTTAATTGCTCTATCAACCTACAGAAAAATTATACTTGCACAGTAGTCTATGCCTCATTCCACTTCCAAATATATCTGACTACCAATATTTCTTGTGGGGATTCGAATACATTTCAGGCAGATTAAAAGGGCAGTGTTTAATTCTAAATATATACTAGCATAATTAAAACCAAGGAAGATGCTATCCTAATTAATTAAATTAACATAACAATGAAGCCGAAATTATTTATAGTTTTCAAGGGAGGACGACGGTAAAAAGTATTTTAAGCTACGACCTCTAAGATGACACAAATGACCTACAGCCAAAACTGCTATACAATCGTGTTTGAGTATTATAGTCGAGAAATACTCATGCAAATAAACTACATTCCTACGTAAATGAGAGGGCAATGGGAAAATAGTTTACTCTATGCGTATACGTGTGTGTGTGCATATATATATATACACACACACACAAAAGCATACGCAATATATATATATACATACATACATAGTGCGAGAGTATTAATATATTACAAGATATTTTTAGTCGTATTAGCAGGATTTCTATTGAAACCACCCCACGAATCGGTTAAATGACTATCTCAGAATGCGTAGAACTGGCTGACGCATAGTTTTGCAAAAAGGATGTAGAAATGACGAACACACATACACAGTGGTAAAACGACGTTCAGACGCAAAACCACTAAGGGGTTGAGGGCAGAGGATAGAAAAGGACGAAGAAGCTAAGTACGTAACAAATGAGTATTCTATTTGTTCCTATATATATATATATATGTATGTATGTATGTATGTATGTATGTAAGTATGTATGTATGTAAGTATGTATGTATGTATGTGTGTATAAAATGAGGCAAATAAGGGAGGGGCGATGTAGAGAGATAGATATCAGATACCTGGTAGTTCGGGTGTAGATGATATATCAGATGTGCCATACGTAGCCATCGTTATACTTGTTCTGACATGATCAACAGACGAAGCAGCAATAGAATACCAATCGGATATAT
>JAOPUL010003389.1:12034849-12045475 GCA_027564515.1 Octopus rubescens | reverse complement strand
TCCTTCCGGGGTCGATAAAGTGAGTACCAGTTACGGACTGGGGTCGATTAAATCGACTACTCCCCTCCCCCAAAAATGTCAGGCCTTCGTGCCCAGTATAGAAAGGATTATTTTCCCTTGTTGAATTTGTATGTTTTATTTTTATTGTGAATTAATATAAGATTTTATCCAACAGGTGTTTGGAATGGTCTCAGTGGGACTACGGAAAAGCAGCGCAAACATTTATATACAATGGTGAGTATGTTGTTATCGTAAACAATAACAAGAACAGAATGCAGTAAGTTTCAGAGTTTTGTTGTCAACTTTGCTTTAAACATGTTCATTCTATCAGCTTCTGACAACTTTACCCATTACCTTTGCTATTGAAATGACGTGCAGAAGTTTGTAGATCAAGATGTTAATTGAACTGTCAAATTCAAACACAAGGTTAGTTTGTACACTAACCATGTTTTTAACATTTTGCTCTTTACAGGTATCTAAGTGGATGCATAAACATCCTCAACTTTGTGTTTCATTACCCAGAAAGTAGATTCTTCAGGTGGCCAACTGGTGGAGTTGTCAGAGAGTCAGATGGATTGCTTTTGTGATAATTATTCTGACTCTATGTGCTCTAAGTTCAAATCTCACCAATTTCGATTTCATTCTTTTTCTCGGGGTTGATAGATAAAAATAGTCTCACACTGGTGTCAGTTCTTCTCTTTCTGTTACTCTTTTTCTTCTGTCCATCTGTCTTTTTCTCTTTCTTGAAGTCAATTTGTAGTCATTTGTAGTCAGGCCAGGAGAGAGATGGGCTCAACGATTTAAAAACACCCAAGACAAACCACAGACTCTTGTAACTCTATCAAGGGGTTGTGGAGGATCCAAAGTAAAAATGAAATAAAAAAAAAATTTACAATATTTACTTTCAGAATTTGAATTCTTTTGAGGTGGGTTTTGTCATCTAATCTTCCAGGTGAATAAAATAGGTACCAGTTATATTTTGGGATTAATTCATATTAACTACAACTATTGGCTTTTCATCATCATCATCATCATCATACACCTGTTCTCCATGCTGGCATGGGTTGGATGGTTTGACAGGTGTTGTTTAGGCTGAGATCCCCACCAAGTTCTATTGTCTGTTCTAGCAGGTTTCTACAGCTGGATGCCCTTCCAAATGCCAACCACTTTACAGAGTGTACGGGGTGTTTTTTATGTGGCACCATCACCAATGCTTTTTATGTGGCATCATCACCAGTGCTTTTTATATGGCACCAACACCAGTGCTTTTTACGTGGCACCATCACTTTTTTTACTTTTTACATGGCACCAGCATCCTCAATATAAATCACTATTGTCACTATAATTGTTGGAGTTGCCACAATGATTATATACTAGCCATATTAACCCTTTAGTAATCAAATCACACTGCCTAATATAATACTTATTTATTCACATTGTTTTGAATTAATCATACATTGTCTTGTAGCTTCGAGATTTCAATGATGTGAGTGTTAATTTTTAGAATGACATTGTAGGGTAAGTGTGAAAGGTCAGATCTGGCCAATTTAAACATAAAATAGGTAGAATATTTAGGCCAGATATGGCCAGTTTAAATGCTAAATGGTTAAGATGTCATTCCTCATTTAGTTACTCTGATCCTTCACTGTCTGTCATCCATCAGTGTCAGTAATGTACATAGCAGTCATATTTATTAGGTTTTGCTAGATTATTGTCATTATGGGTCTTTGAATTTACCTGTGCTGTATTCCTATTGGCAATATTTTGCTGATGGAATGAATATAAGATGATACTGCACTTGAGAGGCATCACCTCCCTCAACTATCTAATACATCATACTTAGATTGCTTACCATCTGGTTCTAATTCTTCCACACACAAATTGTATTCTATGCTATTCAGCATCAATAGTACTCTCATAATGCTTTGCACTATCAATTCTGACATACACCAATCATCTGTTTATCCTTAGTACACTTTGTCTTCTTCATTAATAATAATATTCTGTCAACCACTATTAACCCCACACATTACTATGAGGATGATGAATAAACCATCTAGACTTCCATATTCTTTCAATTTATTAACCAAACCACTGTTGATATCAGGTACACCTGATGTATATCAACTTCACCTTAATTGAGCAGCATTTAAATATATATACAATCTTTGACTTCACCTCGTTTGTGTTCTACTTTAATGGTGTTTTAATTGGAATCGGCTCATGTCTTCATTGATAGAATCATGTGTGATTGATTAGACAAGAGTTTGCCAATTGATATTTGACACACTTATTAAATCAATTACTCTATCTCAGAGGGAGAGAATGGTATTATCTACTAAATAGAATTGTTACTTTCTAACTAATCTCGGTTTCATTACGTTCTTGAAAACCAATGAATCATCGATACATTTCCACTAAAATTCCACATATAAATCAATCCAGCTCTATTGATGATCGGATATTAAATATTGTCTCTTTTGTTTTTCTTAAAAAAATAAAATAAAATAAAATAAAAGAAGCCATCTTTAATCATAAATTCAAATACCACTTATAGTAATTACTGTGAATTACAGTGTTGCTGTAACAGCATATTTACAGAACTGTGTCACAACATTATTCAAAGCCATGATTATATTTAGCATGAAATGTTTGACATTCTTTTTCATATATTATTTTTATATTATAAATCAATTATTTTCAACATTAGTTTAACATTCATTTAATGTTTAACATTCATTTTTCCATGTTGGTTTAGGTTTGACAGAAATCAATAAAATTTATTATGTAGTTTACATTAGGAAGAAGAAAAAAGTAAAAAAAAGCTTCTTATTGATAGTAATAATTATAATTTTAAAATTGGTTGAAAGATTCCATCAGTATTGGTATTATTATAAAAGATGAGGCTTTGCCCTGACACTTTGACTAATTATCAACCAATTACCAATAGTTCATTTGCATGCAAATTAATTGAAAAGGTTGTACTTTGCAGCTTCAGAGATAATTTCAAGTATAATAGCTTGCATTTCTCAAAAGTGGCATGGAAATTCCACTATCAAATATTACTAAATGTAGAGTATGCATGGAAGAAAAAGAGAATTCCTAATATGGACTCAACTGGGGGACCAGCCATCACAGTTGACTGTTGTATGGTATATAAAGCAATTAAGGATATGAAGACAGGGAAAGCTCTTGGACCATCAGGAATCACTGCTGAGATGCTTAAGATATCTAATAGAGTAGGATACAACTTAGTCACTAGTATAGTTAATCAGATTATCCAGGAAAGCATCGTTCCCAATGACTAGTCTTATAGTTTGCTGCTAGGTAAAGGTGATGCTTTAGATAGGAACAATTACAGAGGTATCAAACTGCTGGACCAGGTCATGAAAGTTACTGAAGGAGTTATAACCCAATTGGTTAGGAATAGAATTAAGCAAGGCACTCAGCCCTGTCCAGCTGGGGGTGAGAGTCAAGAGCGGTTGCGAGGCTGCAGCTCATGCCACCAGATTCTTCATTCAGGGCTTGCCTCCCTCGTCTCCTCACCTCCCTCATCTCCTCACCTCCCATGTCTCCTCGTCTCCTCGCCTCCCTCGTCTCCTCGCCTCCCTCGTCTCTTCGCCTCCCTCGTCTCCCTCGTCTCCTTGCCTCCCTTATCTCCTCGCTTCCTATTAAAGTTGGACATCAAAAACACCTTCAACAGCGTTAGACGGGACCACGTCCTCAAGACTTGCCTCAGACACACACCCTCACTGTACCCACTTGCATACATTGCCTACAACACACCCAGCTCCTGCATGACCACCAACAACAGGGTTGGCCTCCTCCACAGGTGTCCAGCAGGGCGACCCGCTTGGTTTGCTCCTCTTCGTTCATGCGGTCGACGATGTCGCTTGATCGGTCCACTCGCCCTTTAATGTATGGTACTTGGAGGATGCGACCTTGGAGAGTCCATCGTCAGAGATCTCCTGCAGATCATCCCATCCCTCAAGCTTCTTGGGCTCGAGATCAACCCATCCAAGTCAGAGGTGATTAACGTGAGCTATGGCAAGGCCGAATTCCGAGGTGCTATACTCAGCATCTGATCCGTCTTGGCATGGGACACGGTCCACATCCTTGGCTCCCCAATACTCCCCAAAGCCTTACTGGAGTGCCTGCAGGTTAAGCTCGAGGACCTGTCCAGAATGATGGAGACTCATTGACGCGCACCAGGCACTCTTCCTCTTGAGGAATTGCTTTGGCCTGCCCAGACTCCTTTTCTCGCTGCGCGGTGCACCTTGTCACCTGTACACAGACCACCTCAGTGAGTTTGACCACAAAATCCAGTACTGTGCCGAACTGATGTGCAATGTCAGTTTCGGCAGCGCTGGCTGGTTGCAGGCCAAACTGCCCATCAGACTCGGCAGCCTTGGTCTGCGATTGGCGGTGGACTGGCCCTACCAGTCTACTTCTCGTTGGTCTCCTCCAGCCACAACCTCCTTGGCAACATACTCCATGGGTCAGCTGTGACAATTGTCGACCAGTTACCTGAGCCAGCCTTTGCTGCTTGGACTGCTGGGGGGGCTAGCGGTCACCCAGATCACTAATGTCCAACGTAACTGGGACGACATCCTAGGAAAGTCCACCCTGGAGTGGTTAGAAGCATCACTCAACCAGCACCGCCTTGCCTGCCTCCATTCTGCCTCACAGCCCAATAATGGGCTTTGCTCAATGCGGTGCCCTCCTCATCTACTGGTACCCTTCTAGATGATGAGTGCATCTGCATCAGGGTAGTCCAGCGCCTCGGTCTCCACATATGCGAGCTGCACTAATGTTGCTGCAGGGCGGAAGTGGACATATTCGGCCTGCATCCATTGTCTGCATCCTTAGCATAGGCCAATTCCCCTAACCTGTCCCAACTTGAACCTGCAGGTCTCGACCGCAGAGACAGTAAGCGCCCAGATGGGTTAACCCTCTTCCCATTCAAGGGAGGCAGATCCCTAGTCTGTAATGCGACATGCTGCGACACGTTCTCCAGCACCAGCCTTGTGGCCTCTGCATTGTGGGCTGCGACAATGGGGTTTGTAGCAAAGGAGAGGAAGGTTCGTAAGTACAGGAGCCTGGCCAGCCGCTATCAGTTCATGCCAGTAGCCGTCGAGACATCTGGTGTCCTTGGTCCTCGAACCACAGCCTTCCTTTGCCAAATAGGGTCTGTTGTGGCCCACTGGAGAAATGAGGCCCGCAAGATGGAGTGGCTACTGCAGCGTGGGCCGATGGCCATTCTTTGTGGCATCGCCACTGTGGGGTGCGGATGAATCCTCCGCCCCCCCATCTTGGGACCCGTGCCGCCCCTGTTGCCTGCCCCTTCTTTTATCTCTACATTTCTTCTATCTGTTTTTTTTTTCTTTTTTGATTTATACAGCTGTCAAAGATTAAACTAGAAGAGATGCAATTTGGCTTTGTGCTAGGGAAGAGTACTACAGATACCATATTCCTGGTGAGACAACTGCAGGAGAAGTATCTAGCAAAAAGTAAACCATTGTATTTGGCTTTCGTTGACATGGAGAAAGCTTTTGACAAAGTTCCTTGCTCTGTTATCTGGTGATCTCTAAGGAAGTTGGAAGTAGATGAGTGACTTGTTGGAGCTGTACACTCCATGTATAGAGCTGTTGTCAGTAGGAGGAGAGTCAGCCCTGAGTACATTGAGGAATTTAGTGTATGAGTAGGAGTTCACCCGGGCTCATTTCTCAGTCCCCTCTTATTCATCATAGTCCTCCAGGCCATAACAGAGGAATTTAAAACTGGGTAACTACTATATGCTGATAACCTTGCTCTTGTAGCAGAATTGGAAGAAAAATTCCAGGTATGGAAGCAAAATCTGCAGTCAGATGTCCTTAAAGTTAATCTAGAGAAGACCAAAGTTGTTGTTAGCAAGAAAGCGGATAAGACTCTTTCCATCTGGTGAATGGAGTTGCTCAATATGTAGGAAAGGTGTTGGAAGAAATTCCATTTGTTGCATCCAATGCAAGCTATGGACATGTAAGAGATGCAGTAGAATCACAGATAGGTTAACAGAAAAAGTAGTTTTTGTATGTGGCAGATGCACACGAACAATAATCACAAAGGACACACAAGACTTAGGTTTTTTCAAATGCCTTGGAGGCTCCCTTGAGGTTGTAGATAGTTTCTGTTACCTAGGTGACCAAATTAGCAGTGGAGGAGGATGTTCTGAAAGTATAGTTGTTAGAGTAAGAATAGGATGGAGGAGTTTCAGAGAGCTATTTCCTCTGTTGGCAACAAAAGGCTTCTCTCTCAGAGTGAAAGGCAGATTGCATGATGCTTGTGTATGAATGGCTATGCTCTATGGTAGTGAGACTTGTGCCCTGAATACAGAGGACATACAAAGAGTGGAGAGGAACAAAGTTTGTGTGCTCCGATGGATGTGCAACATCAATATGCATATACACAAAGTGAAAATGTGCTGAAAGAAAAGTTGGGCATAAGAGGAATCAGATGCAGCATGTAAGAGAGAAGACTATGATGGTTTGTACATGTGATGTGTATGAATGAAGATAGCTGTATAAAGAAGTCTGATCGCTTAAAGTGGATGGTATCTGTGGAAAAGGGAAATCCAGGAAAACATCGGATGAAGTAGTGAGGAGATGACAATGGACCAGGATGTTTGGTGATGTGAGGTCCTTGAGAAGACCTGCTCACTTCAGCGAAACTGAGTTCTGGAAGCACTGTGTATTCCACACACTTATAAAATTAATTGACATGCTCCACTCGAAGGAATCAAACTACATCTCTTCTTCTTGCATCATGCTTGTTGCTTCCCCAATGATGCTCTGTCAACTCTCTCTCTCTCTCTCTCTCTCTCTCTCTCTCTCTCCTGTTGTCGCTTCTTCCAACTTTATCATTGCTATCCTGTCACTCCCTATATACTCATGTTTCATCATTCACTGCATACCCCCCTCCTTTCACTCTCCTCTCCCCCTCTTCACACTCGTGAACTCCCTGCTCATGCACTCTGTCTAATCCTCTACCACTCCATTTACATCCACCTCCTTGTATCTTGAGGGTATGCTGGGCACATCACCACCATCTCTATCTCTCTGGCTGGGGTAACCATGTATTTCCTCTACTGCAAGACAACTGTTTCTGTCCCACTATTCATACTCTAACCTTTCATCACCTGGTTCAAAGCCACCTCCCTCAATACTATTCCCCACCTCAGTGGTTCCCCTCACGTGTCACCAGCACGGTTGCCTTTCTACATGTCATATATATATATATGCTCTGCTTCGTACCTCTCATACCCCATTGTAATGAGTTTGGAACCCGCACAGATTTCGGTCAGTTCTTGCGATGCACTAAACTGCACACATTCTTCCACGCATCCACACAGCATCACGACAATCGGGATTGCTTCTTGGAGCTGGGTCACCATCCATCCATTCCAGGCCAGTTCAGCATCCTAGACATGTTTGTAAATGACTGACAAAGTGGTCAGTCATTTACCTTTTTAACCTTTTTATTTTTTAAAAACGTTTTTTATGTTTATTGTATTTTATTTTATTTATTTTATTATATTTTATCTTATTTTATTTTATCATATTTTTTATTTTAATTTTAATGTTTTATTTTTAATCTTTAAATTAAAAAATTTTTTTTTTAATTTAAATTTTTAATTCTTAATTCTTAATGTCTATGTTTTTATTTATTTACTCAGTTATTATTTCATAATTCCTTTTTTCATAATTTTTATCATCTATTATCCATTTTTACTAAGTTTATGTACGAAAAAAACCTTTCACTACACACGCACGCAGACTCATAAACACACACACACACACACACACACACACACACACAGATAGATACACACATGCGCACTCGCCAACAAACATATACATGCACACAAGGACACACACCGCAACCTAAGCACAGACAATTTACACGCACACACACATGCACCCACATGCAAACACACCTAAATCTAGCAGTTGCCACTAACCTGTCATGACCACATACACATACATTGCTCACATAGACACACACATATACACTACATAGTAACACACTTTGACCACTTTCACTCTCCTATCTTTAAATACCAGTTTTTCTCTGTTTTCTTCACTACTGCCATTATTTGCCCTGTGAGGCACACGTGTTCCACGGAATTTCTTCCATTCTCACCAGATTCTTCCCTCTCCTCTTTCTGACAAAGAGCCATGCTCGAAATGTAAAATGTACTTTTTTTCCATCCGAACGTGAATCTAATACATTCTATATGTACCTCTTCTTGACTTGTTATTTTTTATTGTCCATTACATATATATATATATATATATACCCAAAGACTTTTTTCATCCTAATACTAATTAGTCTTCTATGAGCCATTGTTTCAATAAATAAATGTATCCACACTATGTATAGAGTAATTTGTTTAAATTGTAGTTCTCTTTGTTATTAAGTGGTGTTGGGGGACAAACACAAACACAGACACACACACACACACACACACACACACACATATATATATATATATATATATACGACAAGCTTCTTTCAGTTTCCGTCTACCAAATCCATTAACAAGGTTTTGGTACGCAGGAGGCTATAGTAGAAGACGTTTGCACAAGGTGCCACGTAGTGGGACTGAACCCGGAGTCATGTAGTTGATAAGCAAGTTTCTTACCACACAGCCACGCCTGCGAAGAGGTCGATTAGCATTGGCAGTTGCAAATCGGAAATACGTAGACAAAATATACGTAGAATGTCATATTGAAAATTTAGTCTGCTATCCGAAAGGAAATACCCCAAGATCCAATAGAATTGAATGGTGTTTTTGCATGCTCGATATACAGCATGAAGTTTCTCCTACTCAACGTCCAGGCCTTTGAGACCACCAGGATCTTTGCCAGCCACATATTCATAGCCAGCAGAATTAACTGGATACTCTCTTTAGTAACTTCTAATAATCGCACCTTTAGATTGGTTTCATTTCCTTTCATAAACGATATCGGAGATGGAGTTAGTTGTTTCTTACTCGCTCATTACTCCGATATCACCTACAACAATTCGCTTACCTTATTCTATTTAATTCTTCTTTCTTTTACGATTGGTAACAGGTCTACGTTAAGTTACCGAAACTCCGAATAACACAGGATAGAATCACCAGTGTTTCTTAATGCAGGTACCGCACCAATTTTCCTGACTCTCATGGTCTGGAGTCTCATTTATTCAGAACTAATTTACGGGCAGTAACTATTTTACAAGTGTATTAATGTATTAATACAGAACATTATTAACCCTTTCACCGCTGCATTCGACTTTAGTCGACAAAATAACTTTGTTCCAGTCAAGTTAGGTTGTTGATTCCCTATAAATCATAGCAATACATAAAGAGTATAGAGCCTACATATAACAATTAGGCGATACTCTAGAGCGTGTAACATAAAAATAATGATGGGAACCAATTGACAAAATACGGCGGTGAAGGGGTTAATAAACTTGTATCATTTCTACAAATGTATTGATGTTTATATTTCGATTAATTATATAAGTAAATCTAGTAAGTCTGTGACCACCCGTTGTTCAGAAAAATCAGTAGTGAAAGGGTGAAAGGGTAAGCAGTCTTCACAGACAAAATGTTGGCAGATTATTGGTTTATTTCAATTACTTCGAGATGCCAGACATGTGATAATCGATAATTAGGTTTTTATTAACATAATTATTTTTTAACATATTACTTAATTCTAACATAATTAAATGATATAAATGTAATTGAATATAAATGAAATATTCAAATTAAAAATAGCTATGCACTGTGGAAATGACAGCGTCAGCACAATTATGAATATTATTTTAATAATTTCGGTATGAGAGATAACTCAACACATATTTCCATATTATTTATCCTCTTCAGATAATCATTGACTACTGTATTTTCCGAAGAAGTGATGAAGGTGAGACCACACGTATTAAATACACTGTCAGGTACTGATGATGGTTGGAAAATTTGCACAATTCAAGACAATAACAAAAATAATTATTCTTCGTGTAAATTAGTGAAAGGCGCCATTTACAAGACTGTCCGAATTGTAACTGGCTGGTCGATGGTTTAACTGGGCAACAGACGGAATTGACCGACTGGGTAATAGGTTAAATACAGGAGAATATGTGACAGAAATGGCAAATAAATCGATTGTTTTAAAAGATCAATGGAGAACATCTGTGAAATTTGCTACAGATTGAAGTATTTAAAATGTTTCTCCACAAAATGGCATTTAATATAATAAACCTGATATATTCGGAAGAGGGGAAAAGTTGAGGCAAATAATAATAATATTAATATTAATGACTTCTAATTTTGCCACAAGGCCAGACATTTGGACGAGAGTAGATACGTCAATTACATCGAGATCAGTATTTGACTGGTACTTATTTTATCGACCCCGAAAAGATGAAAGTCAAAGTGGATCTCGGTGAAATTCTAATTAAGGGCAGTCGAAACCCTGATAAACGTTTTGACAGGAGCGCTAACGATGGTGCCAGCCAACCGCCTTAATAATAATAATAATAATGGTTTCTGATTTAGGCACAAGGCCAGCCATTTCGGGGGAGGGGTGTAATCGATTACAT
>JAOPUL010003389.1:11921856-11933003 GCA_027564515.1 Octopus rubescens | reverse complement strand
CCAGTTTCCAGTCAAACCGTCTAACCCATGCCTGCATGGAAAAACAGACGTTAAATGATGATGATGAGGATGATGATGAAACCTTGATTTTGCTTTCTTAATTCTACAAGGCCTTTCTAATGTGATTTTACTTTATTTCTTGATTTGAGAAGGCTGTTATGATGATAAATAGTAAGTGGCCAGAAGAGAGTAAAGGGATTGTTTACCATGTGGTGATAAATATGTTGACTAAATGGAGATGTTTGAGAAGGAGACATTGTAGTTAGTCCAGTGAAGTATGTGAATTGTTAGGCTGAAAAGGGAGCTTAATTGCGATG
The DNA here is from genome assembly GCA_027564515.1 of Octopus rubescens. Classification (NCBI taxonomy): domain Eukaryota; kingdom Metazoa; phylum Mollusca; class Cephalopoda; order Octopoda; family Octopodidae; genus Octopus; species Octopus rubescens. The sequence goes on along the minus strand of JAOPUL010003389.1, from coordinate 11,932,686 downwards.
CTATAACATCAATTCTTGTGTTATGTGTAGTTTTTGAACTAGGAAATGTAAGCTTTGAAGTCTCTCCCCAATGGTGGTGTTAAGGTATTGTAATCGAAGAGTATAACCTAGTAGGATGATCCATGATGGCACATTATATACATGAGTTTATTACATGAATATATTTCTAATTGAATTGCTAATTATTATCTGGAATGCTTGCATTTTTAGAGCATTGTATCATATTAGTTTTCAAGTTTTCTTGGTATCTGTGTACTGGATGTATGATTTTTATGTATCTTATGAGGTCTTTTTCATGCTGATATGGTCTGTGTGGCCTTATTGTTGTAGTGTATTGAGAAATATGGAATATCCTATGTTGTGGTCATAAAGTTTTCTCCTGAACTAATACAATGTAAATGTTGCATGTGATGATATTTCTTTAAAAAGGTCTTTTTTCTTGAAGCAGTTAGTATTGCAGTATATTGTGCATGTGAAGTGCTGTAAGTTTTTCAAAATCTATTCAGTATGGAGCTGGAGTGTTGAAAAAGAAGATAATGTTATTTACAATGATGTTACTACTGTTGTTATTGTCATAACTCCTGAAATATGTATTGATGCTGAATTTGACAGAATTCTATGTAGTTGCTATCTACCAAATTCCACTCTGGCTGTATTGGTAAGAAGTTTGCTTCCTAGCTACATGTTTTGGGTTTAGTCCCAGTGCATGGCACCTTAGGCAAGTGTCTTCTACTATAGCCCAGCCCAACCAAAACCCTGTGAATGGATTTGGTAGATGGAACCTGAAAGGAGCTTATCATGTGTGTGTGTGTGTGTATGTTTTACTGTCTCTTTGCCATGACATTACATGGTAGTTGTGACTGTCACTGTCATGCAAGCAGTGTCCTTCATTTTCAATCTTTTGTGAAAACATGTCTTGTCATGGAGAAATATTACCTTACTTGTAAACAGGTGAGAATTGGCAACAGGAAGAGCATCTATCCATAGAAAATCCAGCTCAACAAATTCCATCTGACACTTGCAAGCATGGAAAAGTGGATGTAAAGATGATGATAATGAAGGTACGAGTCATTTCAAAGATATAGTTAAAGACACATGCCAAAGTATCTGGACTATGTAGAAGTTAAGATTTTAAACTTGTGTCCTAGAATATTGTAGATATGCATAGGTTTACTGGGGGGGGGGGTTCTTGTTGTAAATTTGCTTATTGAATGGGAGAGAAAATGGTCATGTTCTGATTGTGTGGTAGATATCTCTAGATTGAGTGAATGGAATAGTGTTATAGGATGTGACCAAACAAAGTAAAAGAAATGGTGTAGTGGCAGTGTTTGTTGGAATTGAACCCAAAACCCATGTAGTTGTGAAGCAAACTTCTTATAACAACACAGTCATGCATATACAAATTGTTGTTTTAACTTTTCCATTCTTGCATGGATCAAACAGAATTCATTGTGGAAGATTTTCTATGGCTGAATGTGGTTTCCAATCACCAACCTGTTTCTGAATATGATAATATTTCTCCTTGTCCAGACAAAGGTTGGAAATGAAGGAGACTGCTTGCATGTCAAAACAAGGAGACACAAATGTGTGTGTATGTCTTTGTCTTGACATCATATGATAGTTGCAGATGAATATCACTGTCATAGAAGCAGTGTCATTCATTTCCAGTATTCGGCAAAATCATTTCTGGTCAAGGAGAAATATTATTTTGCTTGGAAACAAGTGAGGATAAGAAACAGGAGGGGGGGGGTGTATCTAACTGTAGGAAATCTGCTGCAATAAACTTTGTCCAATCCATGCAAGCATGGAAAAGTGGATGTTAAAAAAATGAGGAGGATGAAAGGTAACATATTTTAACAGAAATATGGTAACAAAAGTGTTAAAGGGGCAACAGAAGAAGATAAATTGATGTGTTCAGACAGAGCTGTAAAGTAAGTAGTTAGTTCAGATTAACAAAGAGTGGAATACAACATACTTATGCGAACCAGAGGTTGTAGTTTGTTGGTGAATGAATTCTTTGTCTAGTAATCAAATAATCTTTCTTACAATGTGGTCTAGCAGCAGAAGTGCTGTCTCACGTATCTTTTTTTTTTTTTTACTTGTTTCAGTCATTTGATTGCAGCCATGCTGGGGCACTGCCTTGAAGGGTGTTTTAGTCAAACAAATCGACCCCAGGATTTATTTTTTTCAGCCTAGTACTTATTGTATCAGTCTCTTTTACCAAACTGCTACGTTACAGGGACGTAAACATACCAACATCGGTTGTCAAGCAGCAGTGGGGGACAAACACATAGATATATTTATACGACAGGCTTCTTTCAGTTTCCATCTCCCAAATCCACTCACAAGCCCAAGGCTATAGCAGAAGACACTTGCCCATGATGCCATGCAGTGGGACTGAACCCAGAACCATGTGGTTGGGAAGCAAGTTTCTTACCACACAGCCACGCCTGCACCTGTGAAGGATACTTAGGTGAATGTTACATTTGAGCTTTGTGGAGGGTCACTAAAAGATAATGTATCTCCTGGCCTCAAAGAGGAATTTTTTTTCTTTTCAGGATGTTACTTTGGCAATGCTATCATATATGAGAAGTTGCCATGCAAGGTCATTAAAAGCTGTGAGACCCAAAATTTGTGGAGATTTTGAAGGTTAGAATGGTTGCAGCATGGCTTGAATAGTCAAGAAGTTGACTTTGTAATGTCAAGTTCAATTCCATTACCTTTTTACTTGTTTCAGTCATTAAACCGTGGCCATGCTGGGGCACTACCATGAGGAATTTGTAGTTGAATGAATGAATCAACCCCAGTACTTATTTCTTTTTAAGCCTGGTATTTATTCTATCAGTCTCTTTGCAGAACTGCTAAGTTATGGGGACGTAAACACAACACTGTTTGTCAAGTGGTGGGACAAATACAGACACACACACATCATCATCATTTAGCGTCCATTTTCCATGCTAGCATGGGTTAGATGGTTTGACTGAAGATTGGCAAGCCAGAGAGCTGCTCCAGACTCCAGTCCATTTTGGCTTGGTTTCTACAGCTAGATGCCCTTCCTTACACCAACCACTCCAGAAAGTTTACCGGCTGTTTTTAACGTGTCACTGGCGAGTGGTGCCATCCACACATATATATATTTATATAATGGGCTCCTTTCAGTTTCTGTTTACCAAATCCATTCACAAGGCTGAGGCTATAGTAGGAGACACTTGCCAAAGGTGTCACAAAGTGGGACTGAACCTGGAACCATGTGGTTGGGAAGCAAATATTTTACCACACAGCCACGTCTGGCTCCATTGTATGCCACCTTGGGAAAGTATCCTTTGCCACAGTCTCAGGTTTACCTTGCAAGCTTCATGTGTGTATTTTAGGTTGATGGAAACTGTATGGAAACCTGTTGAATGGATCACACATGAAATTCAAAAGGTCCACACATGTCACACTGATTCTACATGAGAATGTTAAAGGTACACATGTCTGTAACATACTCAGTCAGTTGCAAACTTATTCAATGAACTAGTATTTCAGTTGAACAAATAACTTATTATTAAAACTGATGGGAGATTTATGACTTGTTCATGACAGGAGAGGCTGAACTACAAAAACTCATGTTGAAAGAAACAAGATTGTCATGCAAGCATTGGAAGTTATATTTTTTAACTTGTTACTAGAAGCAATGCATGTATAGCAGGAGGTGTGTGTGTGTGTGTGTGGTTTACACTTGTGTTGACAGGTATCTGTGTGAGAAATAATAGTGAACAGGTAATTAATGGTTTCAAATTTTGGCACAAAGCCAGCAAGTTCAGGGGAGGGGGTAAATCGATTCAATCGAACCCCAATGTTCAACTGGTACTTATTTTATCGACCCTGAAAGGATGAAAAGCAGAGTCGATCTTAGCGAAATTTGAACTCAGATCGTAAAGACAGACGAAATTCTGCTAAGCATTTTACCCAGTGTGCTAATGATTCTGCCAGCTCGCCGCCTTGCACAAGGCCAGTAATATTAAGGAAGGTGGAGGTAAGTTGATCACATCAACTCCCATTGTTCAATTGGTATGTATTTTATTGACCCTGAAAGGATGAAATGTAAAGACTCAAGTAGGTAATTAATGTACAGAAGAAAGAATGTGGGAGACAACCAAATCCTAAGGTATGTCAAAGATGAAAGAACAATGTGAATTGAAGAAAGACTTGTTGGCAATGCACTGTAATGACAAAAATGTGTGTGCGCAACCTATTAAGTTTCTTACAGCATAACAAGCAATTCAAAGGTTTTGATGATAGGAAGGTCAAGTCACTGCTTCTCTGCATTGAGAAGTCACAGGTTTAGTACTATGGACATGTGATTAGAGTATCACAGGAAAGAATTGCAAGACAGATTCTTCAAGCTGAGCCAACCGGTAGGAAGACCTATGGGTAGACCAAGAATGAGATGGTTGGATAATTTCCATAGTTTCAGTTGGTCATGCTTGGGAATCCAGTTGGAAAGTGTAGAGATGGTTGGTTCTAATAGGACCGACCCTATGGAGGGGGTGCCCATGACCCTACCAGAAATAGTAGGAAGATAAGATGAATGGATGGAAGGCACTAATGAAGAGCCAGTTCTGGCCCTAAAGAAATATAATGATAGCCACTGAGGGAACGGGCTTAAGTGAGTGTGGATGGGGTTTTGTTATATAAAAGTTTCCATCCTCTTGAGATGTTAAAAAATAAAGGAGATAGGTTGGTAATTACAGAAAGTTAATTGGGGATGGGACACAATTAAAAATGTCCATAGATTCTTGCAAAGATCAAAGAGTTTGGCAAGAATGGCACCTAGTTGTAGAGTACTGTTAGAAAGGAATGAGACTCTACTTTAACCAAATGCCTGATGTAAGAATGAGCAGAGAAGCCTATGCATTTAGTGTCTGTATGAATTTGTGAGAGTATAGGAGAGGATTTTACTGTGCATGTGTAAATGTAAGAAAACTGACTTTATTTGCAAGAGTGCTTACAGAGCCATCCTAATTGAGGTGGAGTGGGTCAGATTTTGTTAATAAATACTCTTTAGTATGGAACAATTTGTGTTAAAAATCTTGAAGATTATATGTTGCCTGAAGGCATCTGCACCCCACCACCCAAGGTAAAAACTTTCATGCAATAAATCACAAATTTTTTAAAATGGTTTTACAATTGTTGACTAAATTTGATTAACGTACGACACACAAAGTGGTAAGCTGGTAGAATTAATTGTAAGCAAATGGAACAAAATGCTAGGTGACATTTCTTCTAGCTCTTTATATTTTGAGTTCAAATACCATCAAAGTCATCTTTGTCTTTCATTCATTCAGGGTTGCTAAAAGAGAGTCAAATACTGGAGTCGATGTAATCAACTTTCCCCCTCCCCACAAAATTAGTGGTCTTGAATTTAGAACAGTCCGGCATCTGATTCAATCACTTATGTCATGAAAACAGAGTAACTGGCTTTACAAGTCTTAGAGCCCAAGAAAAACAAAATATATATACATATAAAATTAAACATAGGTGCAGACATGGCTGTGTGGTAAGAAGCTTGCTTCCCAACCACATGGTTCCAGGTTTAGTCTCACTGTGTTGCACCTTGGGCAAGTGTCTTCTACTATAGCCTTGGGCTGACCAAAGTCTTGAGTAGATTTGGTAGACAGAAATTGAAAGAAGCCTGTCCTATATTTATATATATATAAACCTGTGTGTGAGCCTGTGTTTGTCCTCCACTACTGTTTGACAACATTATTAAAACTGATGGGAGATTTATGACAAGAGGCTGAACTACAAAAACTCATGTTGAAAGAAACAAGATTGTCAAGCAAGCATTGGAAGTTATATTTTTTTAACTTGTTACTAGAGGCAATGCATGTATAGCAGGAGGTGTGTTTACGTCCCCGTAACTTAGCAGTTCAGAAAAAAGAGACCGATAGAATAAGCATCAGGCTTAACAAAAAATAAGTATTGGGGTCAATTCATTCGACTAAAAAAAGAATTCTTAAAAGGTGGTGCCCCAGTATGGCCGTTGTCTGAAACAAGCAAAAGAATAAGTCCGGTAAAATTAACATGAAGAACTTGTAGGTATCATTAGCAGATACTTTACAGCATTATGCCAACATATGCCGCAAAACATACTGTACTTTGTAGCTTTTCATACCAGAACCACTCAACAACTAGTAGGGTTTTATATAACATTGGCATTTAAATACAATCCTTTTTATCCTTCTTTTACCAGTTTCATTCATGCTGAGACACTGCCTTAAAGGGTTTACTTGAAGAAATTGATCCAGTAATTATTTTTAAGTCTGGTACTTAGCGATACAGCAAAAGAAACTGATAAGTTCTGCAACATTAAAAATGGGTATTTTTAAAATATATCCCAAAATATAACAATATCTATATGTAGATCTCTCTCTCTCAATAGAGAGGGGAGCTTCTACACAGTTTCCATCTACCATATTTACTCACAAGGCATTAGTTGGCCCAGAGCCATAGTAGAAAACACTTGCCCAAAGTGCCATGCAGTGGAACTGAACAGGAAACCACTTGGTTGCAAAATGACCGTAACCACAGTTGTGCCTGCACCTCAGAGTACTTTTTTATAAAATCTTTTCTACTTTGTATCAATTGAACAGACGTTTATTGCACACACATTCCCAAATTCAATCGGGGTTGCCTCGTAGATTCATATCACAGCATTGTCTGGCAAGTCACCAGTAACTAACACTATGGTGATAGATCAATTAATATGGAAAGGAAATATTTCTAGTACGGCTGAAAGTTATGTTCTTGAGCAATGGGAGAAAATGCAATCTGCTGCGGTACAAAGTTATTGTTAACCCTTTAGCATTTAAACCGGCTATATCTGGCCAAAATATTCTACCTGTTTTATGTTCAAACCAGCCACATCTGGCCTCTCATACCTACCCTACAATGTCATTCTAAAAATGTACAATCATTGAAATCTTGTAGCTAAAAGATAATGCATGATTAATTCAGAACAATGTGAATGAATAAGCATTACATGTGACAGAGTTATATATATTTAACCCTTTAGCATTCAAATTAAAGCATTTCAGGAATCCTTAGTGAGGTGTCTGCAACTTAAAAAAGTACTTACCGCATTTGCAAGCAGTTCTACATTTATATATATATATATATATATACACACACATACATATACACACATTACTCCACAGCATGGCATTACAAGCTAGTGTTAGTTTTCATACACCTTGCATTGAACACTAAACTACAAAACAATTATGCGGTGACAGAAAAGTAATATTAACCATTGACTAATAATATATTAAGTTTTTTTTTAAGTGCAGGAGACAACTCCAGGCATGTTTCAGCCTTATTAGACCTTCTCAATGTAACAAACTTCACTATACTTGCCAAAGTGTTGATGAGAGAATCACTAAGTAAATGTACACTAATTAGTGAAGTAAACCAGAAATGATCTGAGAATTACTTACCAGCTTTATTGTGTTACCCCCCCCCCCCCCGATATCATTATCATCAATTAATGTTCATTTTCCATGTTGCCATGGATTGGATTGTTTGAGAGAATCCAGTGAGTCATATTGTGCTCCAATGTCAACTTTGGCATGGCTTTTATAGCTGGATGACCTTCCTAATACTTTATAGTGTATTTTAGGTGTTTTTTTTTCATGCCAGCCTCACTGATGAGGTTAAGTGACTAGCAAGACAAGAAAAGCCTCCTCAACTAAATGGTGGGGAGAGGTGGCTTTATGTCAGGTGTTTGTAGGGTTAAAGTATGATTGGTTACTCCACACAGGGAGCAATAAAATATCACTAATATATCTATATCTATGAATGTCATAATACATGCCTATACATTGTTTCTTATACTTCTTTTGGTTTTATTTGGTCCTGAATCTAAAATTGCTCTTGGGTTTAAATAGGTTATAGTAAGAAAACAGTTAACTGTGGAACAATATGGTAATATGTATACATACATATATATATACACACACATACATATTGTTCTACAGTTAACTGTTTTCTTACTGTAACCTATTTAAACCCAAGAGCAATTTTAGATTCAGGACCAAATAAAACCAAAAGAAGTATAAGAAACAAGATATAGGCATGTATTATGACATTCATAGACTTTACAATAATCTTCGATAAAGTCACCAGTAGTAGACTTAAATTATTTTATTGGTTTGCTATAAAAGAAGGAATTGTGTCTCCATTACCTTCACAGACCCTCTAATACTGACACAATGTTCTCAAATATTTGCAAATCAATGCCTGCAGGTAAGACACACAGGCTTCAAGTTACCTATCATCAACCAACCCCACAAATGTCATTCATAGAGAGAACTCCATTTTCTGTGTGTGCCGTTTTTGTAAAAAAAAATTAAAAAATTACCTTGTTCCTCTGAAGTCGACAAAATGTTTGTATATGGTCGTCTTCAGTATTGCAGAGACAGTAACTAAACCCCTTCTATTGTGCCTGGTCTGTTTCCAGAATCAAGTACCTTGCCCCAAATACACTTACCACCTCTATACTCATGGCTATGCCATTAAGGAAAGACAATGTTTGCAGCATCCATATCTGCCTTAGGTTCTCTCACTCCAGATTTTCTATAAGGGTTTACTCCCTTAACCTTTTGTGAACATTCAATAAATTACCCCACAAGGCAGCAGGGGTTTATTATTATAGTGGTTGGCATGGTTTGTGCAGAGCTAATCCCACTCTCTCAACCTTCAAACTTTTATTGGTCTGGTGTAACAAGTGTCATGAACCCAGTAGTTATCAAGAGACAGGATTCATATGGAGTTACCTTCTCTTAGATGAGCAGTTAAAGAGTTGAAGGGTTTCATCTGCCCTGGATCCATTGGGACTATAAGCATAAAAAGACTATTTCATAAATCACCTCCAAGAAAAACCTATTGCATACTAACACATTTTAAAGTAGAAGAAAATTTTATGCACAATATTACATTTAATTAGGATATTAACAGTTGCTTTGCAAGGGCCAGCAGTTTTTTTGTTGACACTTAAAATTATCTGGTTAACCACATTTCTGTTGGAAAATAACAAAGAATTTAGTGAAATAACTGTCATTATTAAAGCTGGTGCTTGGGACAAACTAACATGAAATTTTAATGGAAGGTTTATATCATTGAATCAGGGGTGCTCTCAGGCTGGTTGGTATCAAAAGTTTTAAAATAAAATAAATGTTGTTCTTGAATACAAAAAATCCAACTTTTCTATCAAATCATTTCATTCATACTCTGCAATGTGCAATCTGTTATGAGATCAGACTACATCATCAATGACATCAAGTTCCCATGATTAAGTGGTCAAAAATAAAACCCTATTTAGTGACATACTGTCCAGTTGCAATTGTTAATATATAACCAATTAAGGGAACTCTTAGACAGCCAGTTATTGTGCAAAGCAGTTAAATATGGGATGGAAACTAGTATAAAGACTATTTCTAAAAGCAGTAGCAGTCCAGTATAATCCCCCACAGCTGGCAGCAGGTAAGTTCACAAATTTTGAATACTTGAAGCTTTGTGCTAATCTGATACAACATAGCAGCAAAAAGGAGCATCCAACAAAACAAAGTATTGAGTATTGAGATGATGCCAAAGTGTGTATGTGTATGAGATCAGTGATTGAACATGAGAAATATTGGTCAACATACATAGACAATGTAGGAAGGATACATGCAGCAGTTCAACAACACAAGCAGATTGTAATATTAATGAGTGTAATAATAGAAAGTTAACTGTAATGGAGGTAGTCCAGGAAGACATGGGAGGAATTAGTTAAGACCTGCACTGAGAATGTTGGGTATTACAGATGGCTAGATTCGGAGCTGCCATATTATCCAACCCATACCAGAACAGTTGAGAGCTGTTATATATTATACCTGTCCAAGCATATCAGCATAAGGATTATATACCTGTCCAACCCATAGCAGAACACAAGAGTTTTTATACTATATTAGACCAGTCTAACGATACTAGCACGAGGGGAAAAAAATTTTTTAAATTTATAATCCGGTGCAGTGAATAAAATATGTATGGTCATAGCAGAGTGGCTGAAACCAGAAGAATACAAAGATTAAACAAATTTTCTGATTATTTCTAAATTAAAAGATTTCTCATAGAAATTATACTTTCATTGCATTAAGATATATTTGAAAGATTTAACTTTTGAATCGCTAAAACTAAAGTTTCAAAAAAAAAAAGTGAAAATAAAACTATCAGAGTGTTAAAGATAGGGAAAGATTAAAAAAACTGATATATATATATATATATAATGTATGTATATATGAAACAAAAGGAATATTAGTAAAATAGTATTTTATTGAATAAGAGTTCACGATGAACAGACATGGTTTGTGAAAACAAACCATCAAGTTATCGCATTTCAAGATGGTTTAACAATGAAATCAAAATCAAAAAAAAATTCAGAGAATTAAACCAGAAAAGAGATGGCAAGAAGGAATAAAATCCTTATACACACACAATTACATATAAATATATACATATATGCATGTGTGAATAAACATATACACGTGTATATGTAAATGCATACATATAAAATATATATATATTATATACACACATACATATATATATACACATACATACATACACACATATACATACACATATATATATACATATGCATACATATATGCATACATACATAATACATACATACACACATCTATAAGTGCACAAAAAGTACATTTATATATATATATATATATATATATATATACACACACACACACACACACACATTTAATAATACAAAATATTACTGTTAAACTT